>NTHP01000041.1:668486-699813 GCA_003416845.1 Oplegnathus fasciatus | reverse complement strand
TTTTTACCATTACCATCACATTCAATTCTTAAACTCATCTTTTCATATTAGATCTCATCTTATCGTGTATATTTTCATTCTGTATCTTTCACCAATTTGTTTCCAACATTTGGTTTTCCTTTTTCATGTGTTGTTCATTATAGTATATGCAGTGATTATGGTGTATTTTTTCTGATTTATCACATTTACATTGCGGCCTAAAGGTGCATTCTGCTTCAGCACTACAATAGGGAAGTATATGGTCATGCCAGTAAAGGAAATCTGAATTTAATGCAAGGGTCTACTGAAAATGACAGACATATCAATGACGTCCATTTAGCTAATAGGTGACTACAAACTGGCGATGTGACCTCTAAAAAGTGTTACGTCACAAATGAGTTTTATTTTGAAAGTCCCAACCGGAACCTCGGCATTATCGCGTGTGTAACTTGACGCTGGTACCTGTCAAACGGTCTCCTGTCCTCTGTGCTTCGCCGAAATGCCGGCTCCAGCCTCACGGGGCTAAAGACTCCCGGCAGCGGACGAGCTTTCACCCGCGGAATATATGTTGTAACTCCTGGTTATAAAATGACGTTTTTAAGGGTGACCTTGCGTTAAAGGACTGAACACCGGCACACAACGTTTTCCTCTTCAGTCCCGGGGGATTCAGTCCTCTCTGCTGCGCCTTGCATTGCAACGGAATGGGAGCTGGATGAATTGAAAGTCGGAGTGGATACAGGCTGATGGAGCAGGAACAACAGGAGGAGCAGAGCCCTGCGGTAGCCTGATCAAGTGCTCAACGCCAGCATGACCTACATACCACAGAGCTTAATGGACGGTCCTCAGGACATCTCTGCTGCATGGACACATCAGACTGTGACCAACGTCCTGTTCAACCTTGTAACACAGTAATAAGTGACCTTGGCTTGTATTTGTTGCTGCAGAACCTATGCATAAGAAGACACGTGAATGTGCACGACTGAGCAAAGAGGACCCTTGTCCTATGCAAAATAAGGGAAGAAGACAAACAGCATGGAAAGCATGGCGTGCTGGATGTGATGCTGACCTTCTGTAACGCTCCGGGGTCAAGAGGAAACCAAAAGGGAAAAATTACCCAAGCAGGTGGTTTGAGACTTCTGAGCGCTCCACTCTTCCTGCCATTTTCTCTGCTGGACTCTACACCGGCTCTTTGGATTAGCGTAGAGCTCACAAGGCCACCGTGGCGCCGGGATCAAAGGTCCAAAGAAGAGCAGGGCTGAAAGGTCTTTTCCAGCCGGAGCAGCCTGCAGATGCCTTATCTACTTATAAACAAGAGATTGTATGGTGGTGATCACTACTTATGCTGAGGTCAGCAATGCAGTCAATAGCCAAGCAATAACAACTGAAGTGCTCTGCAGGAACAGTCGGATCCAAATCGACTTTTGTGGCTGTCAGCAACATAAACTGTCGTCATTATGCTTCTGAACTGCGGCCAGCAGCTGCCTCTTCTGAGGCACACGGATGTGCCGCCTCGGGTCATAGAAAACTTCATTCTGACTGGCTACCGCTTCCCAAACTACAGCCTGAGGGACTGCTTACTGTCAGCATTCAGGCCCACCAATGAAACAGGCAACTTCTGGACACACTTCCTCCCACTTTTCATTTTTTCATTCTACTTCGTGGAGGTGTTTGGTTGGGAAGGTGCGCCACATGGTGACGCCCCGTTCTTCTATCCGTTGTGGAACTACTTTATCGGGGTGTTCTGCCTGCTAATGGCTAGCAGCATGGCCCACCTGCTCAACTCGATGTCTCTGGTGGTAAGAGAGGTCTGCTTCTTTGTGGATTACGGGACTATCAGCTCCTACACGGTTGGCTCATCGTTGGCGTACTACTACTACATCCACCCTCGGGCAGGGATAGTGGAGACAGGAGGCAACAATGTCTCCCATGTGGACTTGAAACATGAACCCGCAGGGACTCTTACCTCATCCTATGCAATCCCAGAGTTCAGTGTGTTCTTTGAGACCTTCTACATCCCGTGCGCATGCGTCGTGGCAATCATTTGCGTCTTGTCTTGCTGCAATACTCGCCAGAGGTGGAGGAAGCATCGATACATCATCCGAACCCTCGTTTTCCTCCTCCCGTTCCTCGTCTCTTCCACGCCAGTCTTCTACCGCCTCCTCACCAGGTCGCCTTATTCCACCACCTCCTCCTCCTTCGCCGCTTCCACCTCCACCTCCAGCTTCTTCTATCGCCACTGCCTCTGGCTGCTGGTGTCAGCTGTCTTCAACATCAGCAAGTTCCCCGAGCGGCTAGCCCCGGGTCGCTTCGACATCTGGGGCCACAGCCACCAGTGGTTCCACTGCTGCACGTTTTTGTCCATCCTCGACGAACTCCACATGATCAAGGCTGAGGTGAGGGCGATCCTGCTCAGCCCGACTCTGCTGCTGCCCCCTGCCACCCTCTCCCGCCTACCTGGACCTACCGTAGCTTCCACCTACGGGGTGATGCTCCTCCTCCAGACCACCATCATCTCCATCATCGTGTGGTTCTCCTGGCGTGCCAACTGCATCTACGGACCCCAGAGAGACCAGCTAGCGAGGGAACACCCCAAGAAGCACCTAAAATGTCACTGATCGCAAAGACTTTTTGTATCATCCCGACTGTGAAGGAAGATTTGCACATGCACACAGAGCCATGCCACAAAGAGAAGCGCACAAGTGAAACAACATTTCCCTTCCGATTCCGAAGTCCCTACATATGTTCCAACTCCTTTGAGAGCGTTTTTCAAGCTTTCATAAGGGGAAATTGGGGACAACGGGAGATGAGAGGATTATATTCTGAGCTCACCACGGGGTGGCTGTCTGGTTGAGTGGATATTGAAAGACCTTGCCAGTTCTTTCCCCTGAGCTGCTCCAGCATGTTCCAACAGGATGTCTGAGCTGTGGTGATAATAACTACCTCTAGGGACTGTACACTTGAGGACAGAGGGAAGATATTGGTACCCAGGTGAACACATGTTCCATATTACATTTGGGTAATGTGGCTTAAACATCAGCGTGACCCTTTACAGAAGTTACTGATGTGTTGTCTGGTGTCAAGTAGTTCCTTCTGTGTCGCTTCCCCTTCCCCTGAAACGTACCTCTCTCTTCTCCGGCTGCATTGTTTCACATTGAATGAACCCTTTTTTTCTGACCTTTGTTAACCATACCTTCTCTTCCTCTGATTTACATGAATGCTCGCACGCAGTCTTAGTTCCTCTCTCTCTTTTCAAGTGACCCTTGCGGCAGGAAGTGGGCCTTGACAACGCAACAGAAATAGCTGAGAGCTCATATCAGTCATACAGTAAAGCACTTTCGGGGGGGTGGGGGGGGGTCGAACTCGCCCCGGTCATTAAGAAGCCATGCTCACTTTTTAACCTCAAAGGACGTGTAACATTTCTGAAGCATATACTGATGTTCTACTGACATGTTCTGTTATTTAGATGTGAAACGTATTCATAGTGTGGTGAATACATCTGCTGTCTTTATGGTTTCCATTCCACTGATGACTGGTTCCCCATAGATTATGTTCACACTGCTTAAAACACTCAGTTCAGATTAAATGTGATGAAAATCTGATGTTTTCTAATCAGTATGAAAAGCTTGCTGGATTTTTCTGGAGCGCGTGGAAGCCGTACACCCACTGTACATGCATACCTTTTTTCGCTGACAGCTCATGTTAGTAAAATCTCTCATTTTGAAAAAATGTCCGAGCACCAGCTCCGGTTTGAAGGCCTGCGTCGCGTGGACGTCGGTGAAATGAGGACGATGAAATCAGAGGCTGCTTGCCATGTGGTGTGATGTGCAGCGACCTCTCCGAGATAAAGCCATAGTTTGGACAAGTGACAGCTGAAATAATGGCAATATTGTAGTCGCACTACATCATCAGGAACTTCCCGGAGAGATTTGCACTTGGCAGATAGATCAGGTTAATAGTTCACCTGTCTTGTAACACCGTTACATTCCAGTCACAGAGCTAAGCGTCCGGTTTTCTGAAAAATACATACCCGAAAATCTTCCAGAATATAATGTTGAGCATGAGAGGCACAAACTGGGACTAGAATTCACCACGTCGATGAAATGGTAACATTTTAACTGCATGCAGCAAGGTTTAGCCTCATTGCTGTTCATTCTTCCTGCGCTGTAGGATCATATCCTGCCTGCACAAATGTTCACTATCGTAGACGTCTGCTTTTTGGTCTTGTTTTTTCTAGAATTCTGCTCCCCGAGCCAAACCCGACAGGCCCCGCTTGGTTGTGTAAAGCTCCGGACTCGGGCCAGGGTTCGGGTTTGGTTGTTTTAAATCCAGTTTATTGAGAAATGTTTTTTCTCTGTGACTGTGGCGATGGTCTGAGTCCATGTTTGTCTTGTGTTTCAAGTGCAGTGTCCAGAGAGAGTGTAGCCAATGTGTCGCATTAGACGGCCAGTAACGGATCAAATAAAGCAAAAATATTTCCTTTTAGGCCTGAACAGAGAAAAGGTATATTGTCCAACACGTACTTCTGTGAATGTGAGGCATTATGTGGGACAACAACAGCTGTTCCGATGGCTGCCAGGTTCTGGCATTTTCATTTCTGCTGGGTTACATTTAGCTGCAGGTTCAATTCTACTCAGTAAACTGTGTTTTCTGTCGTCAACAAAAAATGAATGCAGTGGGTCCAACCTTGATTCAGAAGGGCTGTGTTCAAGACCCCTCCTGCTGAAGGGTCCAGGAACACTTGGTGCAACAGGATGTCAACAGAAAAGAATAAATGTTCTGAGTTCATTTGCACACTGAAAATGGACCACGAGTGCTCAGATGAAGATTCATTGAGTGTGTTTTCATGTTATTCTGTGGTGTCTTTGGTGATTTTGTCCTGTCGAACAGTCTCAGAGAGAGTTCAACTGTAAACTCTTGCTCGTACGTCACATTTACATGTTGATAATTCATGTTGGTCTCTGTCTAATTTCAGAAATTCTAAGATGACCACTGTATTAGTTCTACTCATATCTGCACATGTACTTGTGTTTCGATGCGTTCACTTGCACTAGAGAAAATTGTGATTACATAAGGACCATATTGGGAGGTTGTGATAATCATGCTGTTATGGTGCACTTTAAAGCTCCTCAAAATGTTCCTTTAAGGCTCTGCCCTGCAGTACTGTATTGTTTCAGCACATTTCAGGTTCAGGTAGTGCTTTCTAATGAACAGTCGGAGTCATCAGATAACAATGTTGAAGCGATGTTTCTACCTCAACAGAGCATTTCTGCCACTCTTGTCACTGAGAAGAACCATCGTTGAAACAGACCTGGACCCCTCACCCGTTTAGACTGCGGATGCCAGACTTGAATCGGTCAATATTAAAGCAGTGTTCAGTGTGAATGTTAGACTTGCAGACTGTACTGTATCTGACCTAGTGAAGTACTCAGGGGTGACTAGAGAGAGGCACTAATACATTATTTACACATGCATTTTAATTATGAATTACTAGAGGTGGAGCATAATTATAGAATCTGTCTGTTAATGCTGAAAAAAGTGAAAACCCTCCTCCATTATGTTGATTGATGTAACAAATAGCACTAATATGGATGATTTGACTTTTGTTGAATAAATGATGCAGAGAACTGTTATCATTGTGGGAGTTTATTTATTTTACTGTGTACAAGTCTATCATGGGAGTCAGCTGGGTATGGCGAGATGTGGCTTTAGACTTCAGCCAGAATCTGCCAGAAGTTGATCTATTAGTGTTATTTTTTAGTTATATTAGCAGCACTGATTACTGTCCAACAATTTGTTCCAGTGAAGATCTCAACAACTGGACAGATGAAGTTTGGGACATTCATGGATGAACCTTAAAGACTTTAATGATCTTATTTTGACTTTCATTCATTAAGAATAGTTCCAGCACTTTAACTCTCCCTAAAACCATACATTGTTTTTCTTACATTTCTATTTGTGTACAGATTTAATTTCATTAGTGAGCTTAAGTTAGATTTGGTAGGTGTGTTTTTGAACTTTGAACAGAGCCAGGCTAGCTGTATCCCCGTTTCCAGTCTTTATGCTAAGCTAGGCTAACCACGTCCTGACCCCTTACTTAATGCACAAACATGAGACTGATATTGATCTCCTCATTGTGGAGAGAAATAAAAATAGCACTACTTTTTCATCAGAAAGCTCAACCAGGTTGAGTCTGACGAGCTGAGTCTCAGATGTCCTGAAATAGCTACTGTGTTGTCTGCAGTGAGCAGCCGCCTCTCAGAGCTGCTAGCAGGGATCTAGACTGTCAGACCTGGACCTAAAGGGTTAAGTGAAGTCTTTGGTTTTCAAAGGTTTGAATAATTCAAATGTTTTCAAATGAGTTGCAAGCAGTACAGTATGTGTTTCTGTGTGAGTTGGTGCACATGCTGTACAGTAGGTGTGCTGGACCTTGGCGGGGTCATGCGTGTGGGCAACACATGCAGCTGGCTTTTTATGTCTAACTCCACTCCTCCCCCACACCGGCTTTTTCCATCCCTCTGTCTCTTTTTACTGTGACGTCCCGAGCCACAAACAAACGGCTGGTGAAACACGAACCTCCTCCAGCAGAGCTACAGCTGAATCAATGGAGTCATTTCTCAAAGAGCAGAGGCCACTGAGAGTAATGACTAATGAATAAAGGGCAAGAGGAGGGTGACGACCAAGGTGTCATCTCTGTTGGCTTCTCATTTCGTATGATCGGTTTCTCTTTGTGTCATGCAGGTGTTTGTAGAAGTTTAATGACAATTGCAGAAGTTTTTTAGTGCAGAGTGCGCGCTCAGTCTGAAATCTGCTCCAGCTGTGTCATCATATTGTTAGCAGTGCAGTCAGTGTCAGGCTGAGTGTCTTTTAGAGAAGTGTATAAAATGATGCACAAGACATCTACTGTACATATGGAGCCACAACAGCAGCAGAAGTCACATCCTCTGGATTTCCTTGAAACCAGACCAGGGGTTTTCAAAGTCTAACACTGTGCCCCCCCCCCAGACAAAATTGTCCCCCCAACACCCTCCATATACATATTAATGGATTTAAGTCCTATTAAGTTAAGTGAGTCCTACTGTAGGTCTTGAAAATACATCATTTAAGGACTTTGGGGGAAGTAAGCAGGAAGTATAATGGGCTGAGGCCAACTATCACTGGATTACTTTGATACAGAAGAAAACTTAAAAAGCTGACGATCTGTCTTTCAGGGTGTTAAAGAACCTTAACGACCTCCATGAGCTGCGTGTCACTGCTGCAGCTACTGACTGCCAATGAGCGGCCACATCTGCTGGTCAAACTACAATCATTAACTTCCTGTTGTGTCCAGAACTCTCTTTCACCCCCACACAGTATCTCTGCCTCACGTCTCTCTAGTTAACAAACTGGTGTCCACGCATGTCCGCCAGAGAGCACTGGCAAGTTTGATCCTTTTTTCCTTTCATAACTTTTAAAATGCAAAATGTCCTGTGCAGTACATACCTTTGTCACATTCTTTCAACGTTTTATTCCAGGGATCCTTATCAAATTGTTTATGTTTGTTGTTCATGTTAAATAAAAGAAAGCATATCAATATTGATATTGATTTTAGAAATCACTGTAATTTAGATTTCCATGGTGTCAGATAACAGAAAATATAACTGAAGTTAGTTGAACAGTTGTGAATAACTTAAAAAAGGAAAAAATCACATAATCAGCATTTCAGCCTGCCAGTATGAATAACAGTGTTCCATCTTATTAAAGCTGCTCAGTGCAGCCTCCAGCTGGTAAAACGAGGACTAGATAGAAAACAGTGTGAAGGAACATCAGGGACAACTCAAAGCTCTCATTTCATACTCGTGTCAAGCGTTTGAAAAATTGTACTGCAGATAGCGAGCGGCTTAAAAACTCACTTTCTTCTCCAAACTCCAGACAATTCTTTGAACGCGATCAAACTGCCTGCAGCCTATTTATGGACCTTAAGAGCTTGTGGGGACTATTTTAAGGCTCAAATTCTCCAGTGTATTAAAAACAGTCCCGTAGTTGTGTTAGTGTTTAAGTTTAGAGCCGTGCCACGCAGACGGGCTTCAAGCTGACTGGTACAATACACATTCATGCTGGTCCCTTCTAATAATAACTACAGTTAAAATAGAAACTAAAATTCAATAATTCCAAAGCAAATAAATGACAGGAAAAGTATTCCAAAAAAAAAAAAAGAAATCACATTTTATTCTATTTTTCAGTAATCTATGACTTAATGTATTCAGACAGTGTAATGAACACGGAACAGCTCAACAAAAACATGGTGTTCAGTGATCGGTGTTTCAGGATAAAAGAGCGAGAACATCTTTTTATTAAGACCAGAGTTAGTTATTAAGGCCATCAATAACATTAGTTTGACACACTGACAAAAGCACATTTACAATGAAGTTTGGAATGTCTGAAGAACAAACGGCCATGTTTTCTCCACAGAGACCAGAGACAGGAAGCAGAAAAGACAAACACATGAATTTAAAGTGAATATTTGGTTGTGAATAAAAGGTGACGACCTGAACACCACCATGCTGCCGCGCTGACCTGTGCGATGGAGGCAACCGCTACAGTTTCATCACAGTGTGTTTAGCGTCTAGTCACACTCCATGTCTTCCTTTAGGATTTGGAGGTGGTGAGATGTCCAGTTTTCCTTTTTCTTTTTTTTTCCGGAGCACTTCAAGGACACTCGCCCATGTTGGCGTGTACATAAAGTTCATTCTTTTCAACATGTTTAAGAAAGAACTCTGAATCTCAACACGGTCTTTGTTTTTACAGAATAATTCTGGTTTATTACAACATGGGTCTTTTGGTCCTCTCTAACTGCAGCGGACATTGTTACAATGTCATTGACACTTCTACTCTTATCGGTCTGGTGCTTTAAATCTGTTTGTTATGATTACATTGGGGGGGGGGGCGCTTGTTCATCAGCTGAATGCACTCTGCACGGCTGTGAGTGAAAATGGGACCAGAGGTTAAAGGAGCGTTTCTGTTTACATTCAGTGTTTCTCACTGAGACACACTGTGCGAATCCTTGAGCTCTAACAAACGTGCTAACAGGGTTTCCTTCCTCATTAAACATTTGCAAAGCTGATGTTTCTTAAAAGGTGTTCACTAGCTTCTTCTTCTCTGCCTTTGTTGGCGCGCTGCTGCCACCTGTTGATCAGTGGAATAGTGCAGTTCTGACAACAAGCACCGTCGTCATCCACTCAAGTCAAATGTGACCACAGCGTCTCTGCTGATCTCACTGCAGAGGAACTGACAGGTTTACCTTCTCAGGTATCGATACTTGGTGCTGTCCTACCAACACACATCAGGGTACCGTAAAGGTAGACATTTTTAAACCCAGCTCGAGATATTAGCAATTAAATGTTAGCATAACTGACAAAAATACAAAAGTAAGACCCAAGTTGTAGTAAAGTGGAATAATCCTTTGTCTCGGTTCAGCTGTATCGTTCAAAAGTTAAGAAGTGCTGTCTCTGAAGCCTCCACAGAGAGCAGGTAGGAATGAGTTCATCTTAGGAAAATGAAATACTGGAGGACATCTGTCGAGTCTTTCACTCTTTAAATCAAGCATCATCTTACCTTGCATATCTTAACTAAATATTCACATCTCAGCTCTGCTGTGCAATTAAAAGTAGCAGCATTCTCAAAAATGAGAATATTGTGATATATGTTGTATTTTCTGGCTGTAAATGGCTCTTTGCACCACACACGGACAACAATTGGATTCATTTTGGACGGTATTCTTCTGTCAGCCGTTACATGGACTCACTGCGGTGACGCCATGTTGGGCTGGAGCTGAGAATTAGAAAAAAAGACACGTGCTGCTCTCTTCCTCTCCGTTAGTTTTCGGACATCTTGCGGATCATGTAGTTGAGGATGCCTCCGTGGTGGAAATACGCCAGCTCCACGTCGGTGTCGAACCTCATCCGCACTTGGAATGTTTTCCCTGTGTCGAGCTGTGAGGGCAGAGAGAGACGACATCAAATATCACATGACCTCAACTGTGGAATGACGTCCACACGAAGCCTCTTTGACGAACCTTCACGTCCACCAACATCCTGGGCGTGAGCTGCTGGGGGATGATGATGGTGTAGCGCTCGCGGCCGGTCAGTCCCAGGCTGTCAGCGGTGTCTCCTGGTAGATACTCCAGAGGAATCACCCCCATCCCGACCAGGTTACTGCGGTGGATCCGCTCATAGCTCTCTGCCACCACGGCCTTGATACCCTAAACACAAACACAAACAGTTCATGCTTCACCCTTTAAAACACTTGCTTTATTAGCTGCAGTCTCAAGTTGTGAAGACAACTCATCACATGACAAGTTCCACACTTCAGTCACGCAATGACAACTCAGCTGCAGGGTTCACGTACATTTAGTTAAGTTTAATACCACATAGAAAGCAGTTTAATGCCTGTTTCACCATCACATTGGCCAACATATGATAGAAAACCAGAACAAACAATAAGGCCCAGAATTATTATTATTACTTCACAGTTTGTCAGTACTTCCCAGCAGTGAATAACAATAATATAATTGATTGCATTAATGTGAACTGGACCCAGATAAGTGGCATAAAATGGATGGATGGATTAAACAATACATTTTTTAACATTGATATAATTTATTCAAGTTTTTGCTATTACTGTACAGTGTCAAATTCTAATCACACAGCTGTGAGAAAAGCCTGTAACAGCCAGATGTTTTTATGAAAGCTGCCTTCATTTGTTTGGTTTTCAGATGCATTTGTAAGTCTTTTACTGAGAGTATCATGACATTCTGCATCCTCTGTTGGCATGGTAACATTACCTAGACAACCTTGCTCAACATAATTGTGAATATAGCCAGCAAATGTATACTGTAGGTACTGAACAAAACAGTCTCAGTGACATGTATGTAGCCCGAGCTCTGGCAGAAGTGGCTGTAGTTGGTTGTGTTTGGTTTGCGGTGGATGTTTTATTGTCTTTTTCTTTCTTCTAGACTTCTGCCATCACTACAGCAGTTCTTCTCTCCGGAACTAGAAGCACAGCGGGTCAGTGCTGCATAGTGCTGTGTTAGCTCCTTTGTTGTGCCCTCACTGCAAATCACTTTCCCTCTGGGATCATAAAGTTATTCAATCATCCACCGATGAAGACGCTGTGATGCATTTCAGAGCTCTGGGAAAAGCTAATAAGCTGACCTTGAGTAATTTTTTGTCAAAAAACAAAAGCCATCATTCTGAGTCTAGCTTCATATCATTTAGAAAATATGAATATGTATTTTTCTTCCCTGGTTACTAAGAAGTGGTCCTCACCAGCAGAAAGGGGCCCTTTGCTGCCCAGTCTCTGGAGCTGCCTGAGCCATACTCCTTCCCTGCTAGAACCAGCAGAGGGACACCGGACTGCTGGTATCTCTCTGCAGCATCAAACACATCCAGCTGGACAAAAAGGGTGAAACATGCAAGAGTTAGTCCATCTAGCCTACATGATGGGAGGCAACACTGAGGTCTTTGCTTGTAGAAGGTTCCCTACTTGCTGAGACAACTGAGGCAAAAGCATTCTGTCAAACAGCATCTCATGATAACTGTTTCAGAGTTCTAGAGAGGTGTTGCATGCTGACCGTTTCTCCAGATGGCAGGTGAATGGTTTGTGGCGCCTGCTTGTTGAGGAACTTGTTAAAGAGGCGGATATTGGCAAACGTCCCTCTGGCCATGACGGCGTCGTTACCTCGACGTGAGCCGTATGAGTTGTAGTCACGAGGGGTCAGACTGTCAAAACACAACAATTGTGAAGCAGAAAGCTTTTATGGTCAGTCTGGATTTAGATTTGGATAAAGGCTCATTCCAGTTACGTACAGCCCGCTGCAGGTCTGTCTCTTGTTTTCTGAGCAGGACTGATTGTATTAGTTAGATGAATTAATATATTTTTCACTGCTTTCGTTGACACACCACATCACAACTGTGCTGTCAGGCAGGAGATAAAGAAGACTTCCTGTCCAGTTGATTATAAATAACCATTATTATCAAACCTACTCAAGTCAGTGTTTTAATCTAAATCAGTGTGTACTGATCTTATGACAGGTGAAAAGTTTGACAGGAGTGGATTGTCACTGCAGATGAGTCTCTTTGGTTGTGTTTTTTATCTGTTTCATAGTTTCAAGAACGACTGATTGTTGCCGTTTAGTTCCACTCTATTTAAAGCTCACATGACTCATCAAAACTGAAGACCTACATAAAAGACTGCCGTTAAAACGTCCCAATACTTTACAGTTGAAGGTGGTGAGTCACTCACCCCCTGTTGCTCAGGTAGCGTGCCGCAGAGCTGTTCCTGGCGATGTTCCCTGCAGGAGAAATGTGGTCTGTGGTGACCGAGTCTCCAAAGTTCAGCAGCACGTAGGCGTCATTGATGGATTTGGGTGGCTGCAGCTTCATGGTCTGAATAAAGACAACATGACACAAGATACAGTACAGTCATGGCCAAAAAATAATAATGTTATAATATATAATAATATGGGTACAATATTGTCTGAACAATAGTCTGGGTACTAGTAGTACTAGAAATATTAGTAATGAAGAGTACTGACCCTCTTAGTAAAATAGCAGTAGTAGCACTAACAGCAGTAGTGTGGGAGTCCAGGACTGCCAACAATCAAATGAAATCATTTAATCAATAACTGGAATTTCATTTTACATTATGTATGATGTTAAAATAAAAAATTTAATTTTAATTGTATTGTTTGAAATGCGTCATTACTGCCAAAAAGAAAATGAAAATGAAACTGACTAACAATGTGTACTGTAAGGCATAATACTGCCATAATGTGAAATGGACTTTGCAACTGTACCTTTGACAAGCAACTCACAAGAAAAACTGCTTATTATTGTAACCCTGGCCACAAACCAGAGCAGTGGAATGCTGCATTTCAACCAATCCAGTGTTATTATGAACTTCGCAGAAGTTTTGACGGTTGACATATTTAACAAAAGAGACCTCGGAGAATCCCGCTGTTATAAAAATGATCATGAAAACAACCCTTACTGGTTCATTTTAGTAAGAAATTACCTAAAAATCTGGACATAATTGGACTCCATATTGGAAGTATTTAAAGTCTGGTTATATTTTATTTTCAAATTGTGTGCACATGTTCTGCAGTAGCTGTTTTGGGCCTATTTCTGACTGATTTATGACTATTTAATGCTCGATACTTGTACCATTAAATGCGTAAGCATGAATTACTTTACTATTTATTTATCTTTATGAAAATAGGACCAAAAAGGACATTGAATATACAATTTTTGAAAATGTCTTTAATAAAATCGCACTTAATTTTTTGGTTTTGTTGTTTTATTGTGATCCTACTAAAATATGATTTATAAAACTATTTTGGGGGGTTTTGGAATACATTGATAATTATTTGTCAATGGTGTTTTCATTGTCATTGCCATTTTGTCTGTAGTTCATAATTTCCATTTCCAAACATAAAAAATAATAAATAAAAATAATACTCTCATTAATTATGAATACATTAATGCAAAATAAAGTTTCTATGGGATTAAATTATTTCACTTTAACAATGGCAGCCTTGGACTTCCATACATTAGCAGTGGTAGTAATTGTAGTAGTTGTATAAGCCTGGGAAGATGTACTGATTTGTATATTTACCAAACCCTCGAAGAACGGTGGTGACTTGATGTAGGTTGATTTGGGGTCCCAGGTATACAGCTTGTCAGAGGGAGCAACCAGAGAGTTCCAGCGTTCATTCACTTTCTGCAACAACACAGTAAGATCCCGAAAGATTCATGTCAGTCACACATCTACATCACACTGCTGGAATGCTTGCAGACTAACGGTCACACTACCTCAATCTTCTCATAGACTTCTTTGAACATTGATGGGATTACAAACGTTCTCTCCACAGCCTGGATCTCCTCCCGTGTGGGCCAGATATCCCTCAGGAAAATCTCTTTGCCTTCAGAGTTAATGGCTACAAAGGAGACGGAGGACAAGAGGGCAGAATTCAAAATGTGAAAACTACCTACCCAAAGTTGTTTTGGCATGAACGAAATATTGAAATCACACATAACAAGTTCAAATCCAAAGTAATTTCCAACACAAAGGATAACCTGATGACCTCACACAAATGACAAAAAATTTAGAGTCCAGACCACTTCGTCAGGCCTGAAAATGATTTTAGTCTAAAAGAGGATAAATCTTGATGTATGGGTCCATATGAAGATCAAACCATGCAAGTGTAGGAGCATTTCTATAGTCAAGGGAAGGCTGGTAGACCAGCAGTTTGGTGTAGATGGTAAACCAAATCCCACTGTATTAGAAGCCCCAGTTAAGAGCTCGGTGGGCTGGTACGATGCAAATCTCAGTCAAGCATCTGAGAGAAGAAACCATAAAGGGCCTTAAGACCATCGACAAAACCTTGCTGCCAGGACACCTTAAACTCTGGTGTCTGCAGTTCAGACTGCTCCCTCAGTTGTTGTGGCCATTGACTGTATGTGAGGTCCCCATCACTCAGTTGAAAAACTGGGGAGGACAGTCAGTTCCTTCATTAAAAAGTGGCTGGGACTGCCAAGCTCTCTAAGCAGCATCTACTTGTATAACAAAGGAGCCCTGGAACTGCCTCTCTCAGGGCTGACTGAAGAATTCAAGTGCACTAAGGCGAGACTTGAGAAGATTCTTTCGGAATCCCAGGACAAGGTTATCCAGGCAACTGTACCAACTACTACAGCAGCAGGAAGGAAGTGTTGTCCAGGTGAGGCAGTTCAGCAGGCAAAAGCTGCACTCTAGCACGCCGACATTGTTGGGAATGTGCAGTATGGACGAGGGGGTCTTGGCACAGGGTCAAACAGGCCCCTTTGGCACAAAGCAACCACTCTGCAGCAAAGGCGAGTGTTAGTGGTGGAGGAAGGTGGAGAAGAACTGGGCCTCAAGATAACATTCCCATGGCCAGGCGTGGAGGGGGTGCACCCGGGATGGCAGGATGCACGGCCGAGCCAGCTGGAGATGTAGTGGACTTACCTATGAAGGGGGGTGCCCACCTGATGACCCCTGTGAAGCATCTGCCATCCACCAAAACCACTTCCATGTTAGGGCCCGAGAAAAAACATGCTTAGCGAAGGGACTGAAGTGTCTCCTCCTCGTGCTTGAACTGACATTCAGACTGCACTGCAACCACATGAGTCAGTCTTACATTCATAGGCTAACCCTGGAAGCTATCTTTCTGAATGTCAAGTTTGTCAAACCACATTACAACAGTCTTGTTTATGCAAACATAATTCTTAAATCCAAAGACACAGTGTATCCAATCCAACAGCTTCCCATCGTGAAAACTAAATAACCTTTAGATTCTACATTTGGCTCCAACTTGCATTTACAATGAAATCTGTAAACAGGTTTCAATGGGTTTAACCACAGTGCTTTGAACTCGGTTTGTAACCACAGTGATTAAATGTCCCAGATTGGTTCCTTGCAAAACCGAGTATCACCACAAACCTGGCCTTCAAAAGCCTTTATTGTTTCTGCTAGGTCACTGTGTGTGATGATGGGGGTGAGGGGTTGTGGGGACACTGAAAGACCATGACCACTCAGTATAACTAGCGTGCATAGTGATGTGCATGCCTGCGGTGCTGGTAGTCAAGGCACAGAAGCTGGCTGTGCTTTGGTAGTCACTAAAATGTCTCTAGCACTGTGTGGGTGGCCTGAGTTCCAGCTCAGCTGATGTCTCTCATACAAGAGAGGCTCTTCCAGTGTGTGTGGTAAGTGCCTATAGACAGTCATAGCCATGCTGTTTAGAGTGGATAAGTCAATGTTGTGGTTAATTAGCCCTAAATGTTTACTGACAAAGAAGAGAGATTAATCTCTTGTTCATGTCTGACGTCCTCTGTGAAGGCTAGCTACGCTAAGTTAGCTTAGAGGTGTCCCAACGCAGCTCAGAGCCACAATTCTGGCAAAGTAACGCAACTCTCGGTCGGAGACTGGGGTGTGTTATGCTAGTGGTGGCTGATGTAGCCTGGAGCCTCTGGCCTGCAGCAGAGATGAGGAGCTACAGAGGTCTGGCAAGCTCACTTCTTTCTAACTCCACACCTCCAGATTTTTTTCATTTTCAAACTTGTAGTCTTCAACTGACGCCGACTCAAGCGACATCACTTGAGGACATTAATCAGACTTCACACAGCTCCCTCTGGAGACACATCATATAACTTTTTTTTTTTTAAGTACTGCCATTATTGTACACAATCATCTCAAAATGAATGCTGTCTCGGTTTATTCACTGGGTGGAGCGTTGGGGCAGATTTTGTGGGGAAAACTTCAACCAGCACATTCTGTGCTTAACCACTGACATAATGACCAGTGTTGTTTTATTCATTGTGTGTTGAGTAATAAAGGGATGTTTACTGCTCTTTTATTTCTCTGTGCAGTCACTCTCAAAATATAACTGCTCACCAATGGGCTCTTTTTCAAAGTCTATCCTCACAGTGCCGGCGATTGCATAGGCGATGACGAGTGGTGGAGAAGCCAGGTAGTTTGCTCTGGTGTTGGGGTGGACTCTTCCTTCAAAGTTTCTGTTTCCTGATAGGACACCTGCAGCAACCAAATCTCCCTGAAACACAAATCAATGTAAACACCTCAAATGATAAAAGTATGATAGAAAATACTGTATGTAATGATATTCTGAGAAGTATTACTGTTTATCTACACAGCTTGTAAAATGAGAGAGGAGAAATAATTCAGATGAAGAGAAAGTACAAACAAACAAAAACAAAGTTGTTTAGTGTCTACAGTATTCCTGCTACCACAGGACAGTGAGTGAGGAATGCTGGGAAGAGAAAAAAAAAGATAAAATGGGAAGAAAAAGAGCTAATGAGTGCTTGAAGACATGAAATGATACAGTAGGGAGGTGGAAACAGCCTCGTGGTACCTGAGTTATGGCCTCCACCACCGGCTCTGGGAGCGGCCCACTGTTGCCTATACAGGTCATGCAACCATAGCCAACAACCTCAAAACTAACAGGAAAGACAAAATGATTGTTTACAAGGTTGAAAATGATCTTCAGAGAGCTTCACACTAACATCAGTTGACAGTGCTACGTGGGGCAGAAAAAAATGGCACGAGCAAAGTAAAAAATACCACTTCTTTGTGCACTAGACTTTGGCAATAAGACGACATACACTGTGAGGCTACAGAGGTTTGTCTAGCGAGCAGACATTTTGCTCCAACATAGTGATGTTGAGCTCGAAGCAGACTAGCTAACACAGTTTGGAGCTTTCAAAGCAGAAGTATTGTGGCAAGATGAAACAATCTTCAAGCCGCCACAATCACATGACCATCATGGGGCCTGGTTATGTCACACTTATTCAAAGAGGCGATGCACTGGGTTCAAATATGGGATGTGCTTGACAATCTGCCAGTGTTTAAAAGCAGAGCTGTAAACTCTGTGGTTAGCTTCATACTGCTGACCTTGACTGATCAAATTATTAACAATGATGGTGACAGTGAGACCGCATAAACTCTGAGTCTCATCATGGTCTTTGATTTAATACTTGCATAAAAGTACGATACCAAGGATCCACCAGCAGATGTCACTGCGTCAAATGCCTCAAAATAATGAACCATTCTCTGCATAATTTATTTATCTCATCTATAAACCGTGTCTGAATTTCCATAATATTTTATATATCATGATATAGTATCTTGCTATTGTGATATAAATGTATTTAAACAGTGATGAAATCAAAATTGTCCACTCTTACTGTGCAGTTATATAAATTATGCTGTTCAATGAAAGTAATAATAACAACAACTAATATGTGATTTGTGAGGCTAACACCAATTTAGATATTGAGATTTTAAAAAATCAGATAACAATATATCGGTTGATATTTGTTTTCTAACATTAACACATAACATAATCAACATTTCTGATCCCTTACATTTGGATATCAAACCAAGATATGTACTGAGCGGAACATTTTACTGTTGAAAAATGTACTCGTGACAGTAAATCTCAGCAAATGTATCTTTGGTATTTCTGTATTGTAACTTCATGTTACTTATTTGCCAACTTGTATGACAACACAGATATATATTCAATAAGGTTTTGTCAGCAGAGCTTATTGTACTATGCCAAAGGTCCACTTACTGGCTTTTTACAAGGCTTTCAACTGCATCTTCCTCAGCAGATGGACTTCGCTCACTTGTCATCAAGTAGGGAACTTTTGTCTTATGATAACAGGTGGTTGTTTATACAAGTCTGTATTATTGTATAAAGGTAATCTATGTATTTATCAGCTATATCCATGACAACAGAGTGAACTCCAGCCGTTGAGGAAGACTTAAGTTGAAAGATGAGGAAAAAAGCTAGTAAGTGGACCTTGACTTGAGTTTATGTGTGTGTCAAACTACGGTTTTCCAAGATAAAAGACTTTCACGCTCAACACATAATGTGTCTGTCGTCTTCTGAACGAGCATGTTCGGGATCATCCATACATATGAGGAATAGCAGCTTACCCCAGCTGAGAGAGGTAGTCCATAACACCACTCTCCTTTAGGTAGTAGGTGACCACTCCACTGCCAGGGGACAGGCTGGTCTTTATGTACGGCTTCACGCTCAAGCCACACTCGATTGCCTTTTTTGCAAGGAGTCCTGGAAGAAGAGCATTTATCTTTAATAACTGTGTCAAATAACTGTCAGGAGTAAAGTGACAGCAACATTTCCCTCAGTCTCCACCCTGACTAGGATACACCTCTCAAAATCCCATGATATTCCAGAAATTCCATAAAGAAAAGTGCTGTACACTCACCTGCTCCAAGCATGACAGATGGGTTGCTGGTGTTGGTGCAGCTGGTGATAGCAGCTATGACCACTGAGCCGTGGCTTAACGTATACTCTTTTCCATTGAACTGGAAAGGTACCGCAGCGCTGTGACGCTCAGGAGCCACTTGGAAACCCTTGAAACCTTGCTGAAAATGCCACAAAACAATGACATGAGTTGTTTTGTGGAGTCAACCAATGCCCCGAAAGTAACAGCAACTGACTCATGGATACAAGTAGAGCAAACGGGCTGGTTATTGTTTGAATTGTTTCAATACAATACTTGAGTTTCTGTAACGATACCAAAACAATACGTTTTTACGATCTTCTTCTTCTAACAAGTGGTTACAAAATTGTATTGACCCCACAGTCTTACATTTCCTGTCTGAAATGCACCTGAGCCTTTACACCGGTCTTTCAGCGCAGCCTTAGGAGCATGCACTGATTGTGTCTGGGTCAAAAACACCTTTGAATCATGTACTCTTCATAATGTGATGCCTGGTAAACATGAGAGCGTTCTGGCACCTACCTTTGCACCCAGGCAGGCTTCAAAGTCTGTTTTCATGTCGGACACGGGAATTCTGTCCTGAGGTCTTTTGGGGCCGCTGCAGCATGGAACCACTGCGCTCAGATCCAGCTCTACAACCTGAGAGACAGAGAGAGACCAGGACGGACCAGTAGTGGTGGTTCATTTTACATTTCTTTGCCTCACTTTCCTAACCAATCATAACTTGGCAATTTATACTTTTCTGCTTATACATTTATAGTTGAAACTGGTGGTAGTCTTATGTTTAAATAACTCATTTATTTTAATTTTCTTATTTTCGTGTTTGGTATCATGTTCAGCAACTGTTAATTGTTTTATGGGCTGAACAATCTAAAACTGCTAAAACTTCAAAGTGATGTAAATGTAGAGACTGACCTGAGTGAAATCTGGATCCTGAGAGACATCGTTGTAGTCTCTGAACATGGCCACTGCCTTCAGGTACTTTGTAATGTAGGCCAGCTTTTCTGCTTCTCGCCCTGAATACAAAAAAATGGAGACAAACCTTGATTATAATTTCTTGTGATAAATCAGACAGTTCACATAGAAGTGAAAATGTCCATCAGGAGCTCGGGACATGACAGTAAAGCCACCTGAGCCATTATGCAACATTATCTCCATACTCTGCAGCTTGGCGCTCACCGGTCTGCTCGAGGTACTGAATGCTGACGTCGTCCACTGGGAAGAAAGCTGCTGTGGCTCCGTACTCTGGACACATGTTGGCGATGGTGGCTCGGTCAGCGATGGACAGCTGAGCAACACCCGGGCCAAAAAACTCCACAAACTTCCCCACAACACCCACCTGACGTAGGTGCTGAGAGAAAAAGGGGAAAGGGACAATGTCAGCAATGCTAAATACTTTGAATGTTATATTGGTAAATGGTTAAGCGTGTAAAACTGATTCTAATTACCTTAGTCACAGTGAGGACAATGTCAGTGGAGGTAATGAGTTTGTCTGGGGTCCCGCACAGCTTGTATCCCACCACCTCAGGCAGTACCATGCTTATTGGCTGACCCAACATAACAGCCTCCGCTTCAATTCCACCCACACCTGAAGGTTTTACAACAAATCTTGTTCAGAACTTCATGATCAAAGATCATGATTCAATTCAAGCTAAAAGCTCATCCATTACACTGCCTGAATAAATGAGAGCAGGCATTGCAGCGTATAGTGGGTGTTACAACTAAATCACAGAGGAAATCTTTGAAAAACATAAAGGCCCAACACTGGGCCTGTGCCTGTGCCTGCCAACTGTTTTTTGAATTTTATTTGCTTTTATTTAACAGGCAAGTAAACAGTTGTCGCCGGCCAGCTAGCTAACATGCAACATTTCTGCTTGTGTACAGATTCAATAAATGAGAAACATGTTAATCAGTGAGCTTTAGAGGAGCTGGTAGTGTTGGGAGTATTTTTGAACTTTGGACAGAGCTCTGTACTGAACGGACAGCCATGAAATTTATGTCAATCTTCTCATCTCACTCTCAAAAAGAAAGCAAATACTCAAATTTCCAAAAATGATGAACTATTCCTTTAAGGATTTTAGAAATGTCCTCACAGAAGTAGTGTTGTCAAATGACCTGCTGGGTTTTTAGAATTTGGACTTCTATTGAAAACAGTGGCTGATTTATTGTTTGTACAGTAGATACCAATGTCTGCTTGCTAAGTAGCCTCACTGTAATGTAAACACAGGACATCTCCACAAACACGTACAACCCACAGCTGAATACATGATGTTGAGCAGCAGACATAGATAAGACATTATCTTACCCCAGCCCAGAACTCCCAGTCCATCGATCATGGTGGTGTGGGAGTCAGTGCCCACCAGGCTATCGGGGTAGAAGTACCCATCATAGTTAAACACCACTCTGGCCAGGTACTCCAGGTTGACCTGGTGAACGATCCCTGAACCAGGAGGAATGATTCGCATGTTCCTGAAGGCTTTAGAGCCCCACTGGGAAGGAAAGACAACACATTTAAGGGTTAAAAAACCTCTTCATAGTTACCTATATATTGGACATGAAGACCTTACACAGGGTTTGTTAAAATTTCATACCTTTAAGAACTGAAATCTCTCTCTGTTGCGGTCAAACTCCAAGTCCTGATTTTTCTGAAGGCTATCGGACCTGAAAGAAAAAGAGCCAGTGTGTTTAAACTGTAGAGAAAGAGATGAATTGTATTACACAATGGTTAAAGCCTCAGCAAACTGAGATGATCATATTGTATTTTCATGGAGAATAATACAGTATCTATGACAGTGGGGGCCGGTCAATAGAGGGCACCGCCCCACCACATCTCAGGCTTCACCGACCAAGACTTTAAAAATCTAATTCATGGTAAATGTTATATAGTTAGTGAGTAAAATGTATAATCTGCAATAAAACTGTTCTACGATGTCTAAAGTTACTGATAAGTCACGTGTTTCCAGCCTGGGGCGCAAAAATCTTCGCCCATTGACTCTCGTTATAAGTTGTACATGCGCAGTTCACTCCCTTCAATACAAGAGATAGGAGCTTGTCGGGGCGCACAGCAGCAGCACCCTGACAGCATTTATCTGAATGCAGCTGCTGACACCACCAACTGCTGGGTGGCAGGCGGCAGAGAGCGAGTCATGAAATGCGCCAGAATGAGTTGTTGACATCGATGTTGAGCGTAGAGCGTAGAGACACAGACGGAGAGTGTAATTTAACGTTAGCTAGTTAGACTGGAGAGAAAAAGTTCAGTAAAGTCACTGAAAACAACTCTTTTTGAGAGAAAAACATTTGAAGAAAAGCTCAGAGTCAAAGAGCCTTGACCTGGTCAGCCTGACATCGTACTTAAACAACAATCCAAAGACAGAGGAAGACAATATACTCGGCCAATTTCAAGGAGCTGGGCAAGAAACACCACACACAGTGCCCAGGTGAACTTCAGAGAACAGCTGCAGAGGTGAGAGAGAAGCTAAATGTGTGGTGTTGGTCTTATAAAATGTTTTCAATCATAGTAGTGCTGTATTGTGCACAAAAGTGGGCAACACACCTTAAAGTAGGCCCTATATAATTTTTCTAATTACAAATGCAAGACGAAACTACAGATGGGTGAAATTTAAAGGAAAAAACAACATGAAGTGTGTTAGTATGGAGTCGGGCCACCACGAGCCTCCAGAACAGCCTCAGTGCTCCTTGCCAAGTCTGTAGAGCTCTATTAGAGGGATGGACACCATTCCTCCACAAGATATTCCCTCAGTTATATATAGAGCCTTTATTTAATCAGGTAATCTCACTGAGATCAAGATCTGTTTTGCAAGGGAGACCTGAATACAGCAGATAGAAAGGAAACCATACATAGCCAGACATAACAAAAGGACATACAGCATCAGAGACAGTCAGACATCACTAAACAGATCTGAAGATGAACGTAGTGGCAAATTTTTATCATTGCTTGATTTTTGGTAGAGCCCCCCCCCCCTCCGGGAGAAAAATGCACCAGCCGCCACTGATCTATGAACTGGTGGTGCCATGGTGGAAAGAGTTTGATGAACCTGGTCTTACTTCCTGTTAAAGTCCACTTGGATGGAATGATCGATGACAAGGTCTGCAGGGCACACAGGATTAATCTTCTCTGGGTCGCCGCCCAGTTTCATCACCGCATCACGCATGGCAGCAAAGTCTACCACAGCAGGGACACCACTGCAAGGAGAGTTTAGAGACACAACATGTCAGAGTGAGTCCACTCACCATCATCATCATTTAGACGTTTTGTCCTCACAGTGGACAGAAAAGCATACATTATGACTATGAGTAACATATTTGAAATATTCAGGAGTTAATAATCCTTTGAGGCTTTTGTTGGACTGTTTTCATGGCTGCAAAATTCCATCAGATGCAAATATAATAAGTCCACCTCTCAGTACTTTCTCACCTCCCTACCCTGTCTGTGGCTCTTAGCTCCAAGTCCATTGGTTCATACTGAAGATGTAAATCTTTAAAAATGGCTCACAGATACATTGTTTCATTTTAATGTTAGTGTGTTAGTGATTCCTAAACAGCTGCTCACTGTATTTTTTAACAAACAAACAGGAGGAAATAGTGCATTTGTTAAGGACTATTTTCAGCGGCGGATCAATCCACATTTGGTGCTCTAGTGAGTGTTTCTGGCAACAGGGCAGTGTATGTGGGATTGAGCCCAAATAAACTACAGAGTGTGTGTTCATGGTGTATGAAGGAACCTGTCACCCAGTGCAACAGTGCGGCTCATTGATGTGTTTTTAATAGTTTTTGGACAACAATGGAGCTCCGTGGCACAGAAGAAGAAGATATATCAGGCTGTGATACACACACAATACTTGTTAGTCGATACATTCACAGCTGGTTTTGGTTTTTTGACAGCAATACAAATCTAGAATATTATCAGACTTATCCTTGTTTTATAGCGTTTTATACATTTTCCCCCAAAAATGGTCAAAATCGAAGCAGCAGAGGCCCATATATCCTGACATTTAGTTCCTGGTACGGGTTGACCTGCAAAAACACTGGATCCTGAATTTCCTATAATGCACCTCAATATCATCTTTACATTAGACACTCTCTCCCTGATAAATGACCATGTCTTTTTTTACTCCAAGTTCCCACTTCGTAACACAGTTACACATTTGTAGTATCCAAGCCCAAGACTATCCTGACAACATCACTATGGAATCGTTACGGTTATTTTCTCAGACTTCACAAAACTCCTCCAGAGCCACAGGAGACATGAACTGTTTTCACAGAATGAGAAATGAATTCTCTGGTTAAAAAAAAGCTGTTCCCAACAACAGCACTTCGTAAAGGGTTTCATCCACCGCTAACAACCTCTGAAGCAACTCACTGACATTCTAAAGAAAATGAATCGTGTCCACATACGTGAAATCCTGGAGGATGACGCGGGCTGGTCTGAATGGCACCTCCACAGTTTGAGTCTGGGTCTGCTTCCAGTTGAGGATGCTTTCCACATCTGAGCACTTCACCAGAAACTCATCACAGTTCCTGACAGCAGACTCCAGGAGGACCCGGATGGAGAACGGCAGACGGTCTGAGGAACAGATGGACAGTGAACCTCTCTGTAATATATACAACTGGAACCATTCAATTACACTGATAAGAGGTTTCATTCTGCATTCAGTGAAGAGTTGTTGTTACCATATCTGGGATCTCCAAGTTTGGACAGATTGTAAAACTGCTGCTTTGGGTCCTCGGGGTCCAGTGGCTCAACTATATGTTGAAAAGGATTATTCACCGCCGCAGACATCCTCCTCTATGAGTCAGTACAAATCTAAAAGTAGAAATGTAAGCCTGTTTTAAACACCATATAATAAATGAATGAATATGAAACAATTATTCTCTTTAGTCTTAATTTGTGTCTTTTCTACCTTTCAAACATGCAAGATGCACATGGAGACAAAATTAGTCAAACAGGGATGTAGTCTTTCTTTACAGAGTAAAGAGGCTTAATTACCTAGTCTACAATCTGAGGTCTTTCCATATTCGGTGTAGAAATGGATTAGCCTTTAAGGTTGCAGTCCACGTGGTTTGGTAGGGCGGAGGGTTAGTGAACTCTTGGCCCAGGTTTTACAAAGCTTACATAACTAAATCTCTTTAGCAATCTGATAAAACTTTACACAGGGAAATGTGGAGCCAAATGTTTGACAAGTTGTACTTGTTGAAAATGACCACAAACTGAATAAGAATTCAGAAAATCGTGATCTACTACAATGAATTTCCTTGAGAGACGTTATCTGTGTGAGAGGTGAGCACTAGACAGGGCCCTCCAATCCTGAATGTCCACATATTTGGCTGCTTAGCTCAAGTGCAGACTAAAGCTCTGCTGCAAAGTGCAAAGTCAATTTATGATACTGACATTACCGTGTGATGCAACCAGCACCAGTGCTGTACTTTGAAGACCTGTGTCTAACATGACATTATGAAATAGTTAATATTGAATGTGTTTGTAAATGAATCGATAATGACTACTGAAAACTACGTGTTTGGTCAGATTTGTAGTCTTGTTTCCAGATTCTTTGACCAAATAGTTCCTGATATAAAATCTGAATTTTGCCAGTTTAAGACCTTAGTATGAATATGTTTAGACAACTTTCAACACGTGAGAAATGTGCCTTATTTGTCAAGTTTTACAAAAGCGTTGTAGAAAAACATATTTACATTCCTCAAATTAAAATGTATGAAAAAAGTATTACTATTATAGATAACATGTCAACAAACCGGCCCATACATCGCCATTAAAAATGGTACCTTTTTAAATTCAGTGTATATTTTTACTCACGGTGTTTTACGAAAACATGATGAAGTTAATCTCCTTCATCACTTCCAACCTTCACATTTACTTGGCCTTCTGACGTAAGTTAGCATTAGCTACTTGGTCAAACGTCAACATTTACACACGCGTACGTTTAATGTGAACACGCAGAAGGAAAGGGACAGTCTTAGAAACATTACTTGTGGCTATTTCCCAGATAATGTTAGCATGACTCGGTATAAAGGTGTAAAGCTTTTGAATGTGACAGCCAAAGTTAGCTAATAGCTTACGGCTCAACTATTCTGCATGACAGCACGAGGGGGGTTCTACTACATTAGCTACGTCGCGCTACTGTTAATAAGACAGCTAATTAATAAAAGTCGTCGGATCTGAATCACTTACTTGTGTGTGCAGCAGAGGAGACACCGCAGAGCACGACCGTGTGTTACTGTATCTGCACACCGTCAGTAAGCTAACCTCACACAGACCCCCGTTCCGCCGCCAGCTGCAACAACAATTACACTTCCGGTCAGAGTTTTATTCGGAATAAAAGCATCCCGTCTAAATGTAAATATAACACTGACTAATAAAATATTCAAAGGATCAGTACACGCAAAACACAGAAGGAAAATAAACATTTTTGGCTTCTATGGAATTCCACGGACCTCATTATCAATAATAATTGGGGCCTACAGAAATGAGCAATTTAAAAAAAAAGAAAAACTAAAATTCATTCTTTGCGATATCTCAACTATTCAACAGCTTCTTCATGAAAGTCACTTTCTACCTTTAGCTTGATAAATAGCCGTGTGTAACAGGCTACCCTCTGATAGCTGAAGCTCACAGTAGGCCTATATTCCCACAATAATAATACGGCTTTCAAAATAAAAGTGCTTATAAGTGTCCCATAGCCAAGGCCCTTAACAGGCAGTTCATTTGGATCTACACCTCCCTCCCCTCTTTTCGAAGCTCATAATGTTCAGTTTTTGTTGACATTGTTGGAAATGTGTAAATTCAGTGATATGTTTATTACTGAGGTCATAGTCAAAGGAGGTGCTGCACTGGACTACATTATACTGAGACGTGTTTCTAATTTTCTTGTCCTGCCCATTTATATACACAAGGGAGGTAGAATATTAGAAA
Organism: Oplegnathus fasciatus; assembly: GCA_003416845.1. Lineage (NCBI taxonomy): Eukaryota > Metazoa > Chordata > Actinopteri > Centrarchiformes > Oplegnathidae > Oplegnathus > Oplegnathus fasciatus. The sequence continues at coordinate 673,068 of NTHP01000041.1, read as the reverse complement.
CACCTGTGAATATAATGCAGTCCAGCACAACACCACCACCAACTATGACCTCAATGGTAAAACATACTGTATACTTGAATTGACACCTCTATGACAGTGTCAACAAAACTAAAAGCAAGTGTAAAAACTGAAACCTTATAGGCATGATAAAAACAGACTTAATGGCAGAACAGAAGTACTGGATTGCATTAGACTGTAGTGGTGTACCTAACAAAGTGAACACTGAGCAAAGTAAGGAATAGCCTACATGTGGTGTTCAGTTACATGTAACCATAAGCTAAAGTTTGTTCTTCTTCCTTCCCTTTCTTACCTTCTCCTCACTCCACCTGATGAGCAGGTTGGCACTTTGCACGGAAGCCTCCGCCATCAGTGTATGAATGTGTGTGTGAATGGGGTGAATGCAATGTAGTGTAAAGCGCTTTGACTGGTCGGAAAGACTAGAAAGGCGCTATATAAGTGCAGTCCATTTACTATTTACTCTGCCTGCAGTCTTCCCATCTATTCAGGGGCCAGTGACAGATCGAGCTGCTCACAGGCCCAGATGTCAGTGGTTCCTAATCTACTGGCCCCTTCAAATGAAACAAAGTCTACTTGTGACCCCTCATCACAGATTATGGCCTGAGTGTGGACATGAATTGAATTGTGAGCAGTTCATTCAACGAGACACGTTTCCCTCTCAGATTGTTTCATTTGAGAGATTTTTCATTTTATTTTTCGGCCCTTGAATACATGGGGCCCCTGGGCTGCAGCCAAGGTTAGCCTGGGCATGAATCTGCGCCATCCAGGGATCATCAGAAGGGAGATGACTCTTGTGTGCTGTCATGAATAGAACACTTAGTTATAAGTGTTAGGGTATATGGAAGATGGATTAACATGAACATTTCCCTCTTTTAAATTTTAGTTTGTTTGATTGAGTCTGTTTCATAAACTACAGATAAACCATCCCAGTCAGAGAGTCAACTCTGTTCACTTGAAATTATTTTTTAAAAAGAATATTTTTAATTTTAATTTAATCTTTATTTAATCAGGCAGTCACACTGAGGTTAAGATCTCTTTTCCAAGAGAGACCTGAGAACAAGAAACATTCACTGAACACAATCAGCAAAACAGAAACAACACAACTGCACAACAACAAGGAATTAGAAAAGACAGTTACAAGAATCATAAAAACATCAGATAATAAAGCTTTAAAATATCCAAGGGGAATGTGAGACTGTAGTTTGAGGGCAGTTTGCAATTCATTCCATTTAAAAGGTGCAGAGTACCTGAAACCAGTTCTGCCAACAGTGTGTACATGAGGGATATCTAAGTTTAAGTAGTTACTGGGACGTGTCCTGTAGTTACTAGGTTTAAACGAGAGAAGAGATGTGAGGTAGTTCGGAAGCTTCAACAGTGGAGCTTTATAAATGAACAACATGAGTGGCTGTTTCTTCTTGACTGTAAGGAGGTCCAACCAACTGTGTGATACAGAGAACAACGATGAGTACGAAATTTGTCATTTGATAAAGCGTAATGCTCTGTGATACACAGGGTTTAACAGCTGAGGTGTTGACGGGACAGCATGACAATACAGAATATCTCCATAGTCAAGGACAGACATGAAGTTTGACTGCACAATAGTTTTACGATTGGAAGAAGACAGACATCCTTTAATTCTGTACAAGAAGCCCAGCTTGATTTTTAATTTTTGAGTCAGATGTAGAATATGAATCTCGAATGACAGTCTGCTGTCAAGCCAAATTCCTAAGTATTTGCATGACTCTGCAAGAGTAATATGGGTGCCACTTAAAGTTTTAATGGCAAGATAGTCAGAGTCACTGGTGGAGGTGGAGAAGACCATATACTTTTTTTTTCTGCATTCAAAACAAGTCTGTGATTAAGGAGTGATAAGTTACAAAGGCATCAAAGGCAGACTGAAGACGAGTCAGGGCCTTGGCTGGGGTGGAGCCTGAGGCGTATAAAATTGTATCATCAGCAAAAAAATGGACATTGAAGTATTGATTAGGAGTAATCAATACTTCAATGTCCATTTATTTTGCTGATATTGTTTTTTTGCTAATATGAATTATAGATTGGATGTTGTGCAGTTCATTAAATCTCCCAGCAGGTGGTGCTGCTGCTGCAGCCATCACAGCTGCTGTCAGCTCCACCACCAGTTATTTAAAAGCTGCAGAGCTTTGACCTTTTGACCAGATGGTGCTGCTGAGAGAAGGTGAGTACACATGTAATGCATATTTTCTATTCAAATCTTATGTCAGTTAAAGTGACCAGGCCTTGCTTTGGCTTTGCAGTCCTCACCTTCTCAAGACATTTGTCTCACTCACCACCAAAGATATGAACACAGCTCTTCTTGGTCTCCTCCAAAAAGCCTCATCAGAGGCATCCTTCATAGGCCACACTACACTTGTGAGTGTGATTTAGTTGGTGATGAGCTACATCTTCCAGTGGTAATCAGATCTGATAAAGAGTCAAATTCTAATATCTATGTTTGTCAAAGTAGTAACACTTGTGTTAACATTAGACTTACATCAGTTTGTTAACCCTCTACAGTGACAACCTGACTCTTCTCTTGGGTCCGTTTTCAATATTGCTTACATTACAATTACAGCATAAGTGAGTTGTGGTGGTTCTGTTTTGATCACCTTAATGGGGCTCTGCTCCTTGACTCACATGTGAAACAGTCCACATCACTACAACTCAGTCGCAGGCTTTTAACAAACAAAATAACACATTTCTGAGTCTGACGTGAAGTCAAAAACTGTACCGACACTCCATTCTGTGCACATTTTCTACATGCTTCTGCTACACGTGATCATCATCAAAAAAATTACATTCTTTCAAAAATTCAGCAAATTGTGGAAATATACTTTGCAGCTAATGGAATGGAAATGGCTCTAACCAGTGGTAGAAGAAGTACTCAGATCTTTTACTTGAGTAAAAGTAGCAATACAACAGTGCAGAAATACTACATTTTGCAAAAAGTACAAAAGTATTCGCATCAAAATGTACTTAAAGTGCCAAAAGTGCAGAATGGCCCATGTAAACATAGTTACTTTCCACCACTGGCTTTTCTCTTCAGTACTCCATTGCCATGGCCTGTCAAGCCATCCTTTTTAGACATCACAATTGACCTCTAGTAGCAATGTTCCTTATACTTTGTGGATAATGTATCATGAAGAGGTGCTTTGGCAAGAGAGTTACTGCAGTAGTGAACTGTTTGAAGCGCTGATGTACAGTGATTGCATGTTTGAAGTAAATAGTCTTGGACTTGTTATAGGACTGGTTAAAATATAGTGTTAATAATGTGCTCAAGTAAAGATGTCAATATTTATCATCAGTCTGCACTGAATCACCAAATAGTAAGGGATGTTGCACAATACGCACCAAGACTGGATGGCACTCAACATTAAACCATGTTTCAGTCCGCATGAGGTAGTGAAGGATTTGTTATTATTATTATTAGACAGTACATTTTACTGTATGCATCTTTACTGTTTTTAGTTAAACATCAGGATCATCTTCACAGCAATCTTACTCAAGGAGACAGAAACGAAAGCAATATCCCTAAATGACTCCTGAGACTCAAACACGCTATGAAAGCCGAAAGACCAGGGATCTGAACAATGGCACCATGAATACCACTTTATCCATCAATTTTAGCTAAGCGTGATCAACTTTTCTTCTAGTTCGCTAACTAGTTTTCATGGACTCGCAGTTGAAATATGTGGTGTTTAAGTGTTACAACACCTCATATCAATGGGAACTCATGTGCGTGCCCTGTGCAGTCGGCTTGACACAGTTGCACACTAAAAATCACTGCGTTAAAATTGGAGCCAGTGTTAACTTTACCCTGTACCCATTTGTAGGAAACCACCCAAGACGAGAGGCTGTTTTAATCCAATGACCCAACAGTAATATAAAAATAACACAAAACAACCCATTGGTTGGCGCTTTACTGACCCACACTGGGCCATTTTTTAGTGTGTGGTAGTTTATTGGTTATTGTGAAAGTAAATATACTAAAGATCAGCTTCACAATTGTCTTTATTTTCCTCTTAAATATACAAATATTTAGATATATTTCTTGTCAAATCATATTCTCTCTCTATATTTTTTTTTTTTGAGTTAGTTGAGCCACTCCACAATCTTTTCACGACACCCTCGTAACGGCAGAAGTACCCCTGGTGTGCACGTGCCCCCTGTTGGGAATCACTGTTGTAGATCAATCAGTGCATTATGATCGTGGTTTTGGAGTATTAAGTGTTATGTTTTGCGCTTGTAAACACCATATCCAGGTTTCAGAAATCAGGAAAAGCCCTTATCCCTGTTTTGAGAAGTCTGGACATGCTAGCTGGAGGTGTGTGTGTGGGGTATTCTTTAAACTAATTGTCCTTTGTGTCAATGTCAGAGCCACTCCAGGCAGGAAGGTGACACAGTGATTGACAGCTCAGTCTGTTCCCGTAACTGAGAGACAGTTTTCCATTCAGCCAGACAGCCTCCACTGCCAATGCACTGTGTGGCCTCAGCAGTTGCAGCAGACACACACACACACACACACACACACACACACACACACACACAC
>NTHP01000041.1:640489-662884 GCA_003416845.1 Oplegnathus fasciatus | reverse complement strand
AGAGAGAGAGAGAGAGTGTGAGTGTGTGTGTATGAAAAAGTGAGTGAGAGACCCAGGGAGAACGTCATCTGCCTGGACTGGACTACCGGACTACAAGCATACGAGCACCGGCCGGATGAGGGACAGTGGCTCCACTGTGTAGCCGGACAGAGAGTCACTGTGCTCGGACAGGAAACCATTGCCGTTACCGGTCCTCTCGCAGCAGCAGCGGGCAGCGGGGCTGAATGCTGGAGGACACCGCGGAAAGTGACACCAGGAGCAGTTGTGCGTGAGTGATTGACGGGGGGNNGCTTCTTCTCCGGTCACCCCAGCATCGTTCGAAGGAGGGACACCTTCACCCACCGGGAATGAGGAGCCCGCTACAACCCGACAGGTACACGTCTACTCTGTGCAACCCCTTGCGCGCCCGTTCACTCACACTGATGTGTAAAAAAAAAAACATCACACCGAACTTCATTTGGAAATGTGTCAGTTTAACACTTACTCGTGTATCTGCAAAGTCACACGCGTGCAAGAGCGAGATTTCAGATCTAGTCTGAGTCAGCAGAAACTACTCTTTGATTCGGCGTGCATTTAACACTTTAACCAGCGCTTCATTTTAAATGAAATGCAAACTTCAAATCGTTTTTTCCAGTAACCACATCCCACAAAATGAACAGCGATGGGTTTTTATCAAGCTGCATGACCCGCTATAAAAGTTCAGATTTTATTGAAATGAGTGGCACTCGGTGAATCCAGTTCACCCCTAATTTAAAATAACACCTAAATACATATGCGAGCGTCTAAGTCATAAGATGTCATATGTATACATTTGCTGATGGCCGAGGAAACATAAATCTGATAGATTTTGAATGGAGTTTGGTGTGACGTATGGTCGCTGCTGACACTGATACTGGAGTGCTGGAGGATAGTATGTCCCATGAAGAGACAGCAGGCTCTAGCTGGGAAGGCGTTTCCCTGAATGTGACACTTGCATGACCGTCCAAATCACTGCTGGAAAGTCATAAAGTTGTCCTGGCTGCTAATCCTGTCACTGCTGTTTACCAGAGCCAGTGATGGTGTTTATGTGAAGATCTTCTTTCCTGTGCACTGTTGATAATACATAGTATTTACAGTATGTTGTCCCCTCAGTTCTTGCACATTCACTTTTGGCTTTTTTTTTTTGCATTCTTTGAATCATAGTCCTGAGCATATATAAATGAAATCTATTTCCTTTTCATCTGCCTGCCAAACTGCAGGTTACAGTGTGCTTGTGAATGAGTCACACAGGAGAGCCAACATGTGCTTCTGTCAGATAGTATTAAACACAGAGCTTAGCCACTATACAGCATGTTGTCTTTGCAAAGGTGAATTTGTTTACAGCCTGCTCCAAATCGAGACCTTCACAACAGGTGTATGGCGGTGTCAGTGTCACCAGTCTGGCGGCTCTGATGTCCTAACGTGCACACGCTGCTGGAGTGACAGGAATGCAAAGTGAATGCCAGATGTACAGCTTAGACTGCTTGTCCTCAAACCTGGGTTCGTCAGAGAGTCTGCGAGAAATGATCTCAAGCTGCCATGTGCATTTGGAGGATTTCAGTAACCAGAAATCCTGTAGAATAAACCGCAGACAGCATGTTCAGGTTTATCATGTCTGCCCTGTTATGTGTTAAACCATGTTTGAAGCCTTGTCCATGTTTGGGAAATATAGAATTAGGGATGGACCCGTTCAATGCATTGTTGTGGCAGAAAATACTATAATCCCATGCTTATTGTAGTGACTCACTACCAGGTCACTGTAAGAGCTGATACACTGTTTACCTATGCACTTTTGGGTATCAGGTCAGTATTTTACAGATTTAAAACGGCAAAATTTTGGAGTGAAATCAATTCATTCAGTGAATCTGCTAGAGGGGGTGAAGTAGATCTGTGCAAACCTTTCGCAGTCAACTGTAGCGAACTTTACACGTAAATTTGCACCGTTGACCAACAGCAAACTGTCGTCACACTGCTGATAATTATCATATTTGTATGATGCAAATATACACACACACACACTGAATGTACAATAATTCTGGCGTGTCTTAGATTCAGTTTTTTTCCATCATGATGGAGCTGATTTGAAACCAGGAGTATTATTCATCATACTGTATCTCAACTGTGTCATTTATGTGCTGCAGTGAACTGACCCTGTGTCTGTCATAAAGGATCAAATCAAACTGCTGAGATCTCGTGCGACAGCTACTCTCGGCACTCACAACCCCTTATTAACTCCTCGTGACTGTGTGTCACAGCTCATGTTTGTTTTTAAGTGTGAAGCTGTTTCTCTTGGTGTGGCCATCCTCACATCGTCTTTGGTTTATGGTACAATGAGGCTACACTTCTAACACTGAACACTGACTAGTAGCTGGAGCCCACTGCAGTTAGCTTGGTGAACTCATGGATATATCGTGTGGCACAGATTCACAAATGTGCAAGCTTCAGGCACCAACTATTTTGCAAGGACACATGGATGAACTTTGCTGTGCCCCCTGTCTTTGGGTGTGCTTCCTCCCATCATTGCTTATTTGACAGCTTAAGGTATACAGTGATGGGCCTCACTCTGGCTGGCAGACAGAACTGATGTCTGGAGAGCACAGAGTGTTTTCTGGAGCAGAAGTTTCTTGCAGGTTGGTTTTAAAGTTGTCTTTTGGACATCAGAGTTGTGATAGAGAAGGCTGAGAGAGGCAGAGCTGTGGACTGTCAGACTCCACAGTCACAACACTCAGTCATGTTGTGCCTGTTGTCTATTAGCCAGTGTTTTCCATTCAACCACAGTTGCAGTATTTCCTGTAAGCACTCAAAAGCACAAAGTATGGATGTTTCAACCTGTCATTTACAGGAAGAGTTTACACTTTGCCAAAGAAGAAGCTACAACACATTAATGCCATAGGCTAGGCACGTGTGGTGGCTGTTTGCTTTATGATAAGCATCTGAAAGACATTTGATTTATCAATTCATTGTGGTTAAGTCCTTGAGGGCAAGTCACAAATCTAGTGAGCAAATTGCCTTTTGGGTCTCTGAATGCTGACCATTGAAATGACGTGGCATCACAACATTTCCTTTCCAGTCTGTGTTAATAGAGCTTGTACATAACTGAGACCAAATCCTTTTAGTGCATCGGCCTAATAATCAAATATTTAAGGTGTGTGGCCGTGCAAGGCCTGCCTATGCTGTTTTTATTTTTGTATTGTTCAGGGATTTTACCATCTGATCAAGAATTTGCTTTCAAGTCTCAAATCAAGTCAAGTTTTCAGGCAGTCACGTCTAAAGTAAGTTTATGTCAAGTCTCAAGGCCTCATTTTAGTGACTTAAAGGTGCTGTGTGAAGTTCCTGGCTACTGTTAGTGCTACTGGGCAATGTTTTGATGAGCGGGTCCCTGTTTTGTTTGTGTTTGGCGTGCACATGTGCATGCAGTAGAGGGCAAGAGACCAGGTTGCCGACCGGCTATCGGGACCAATTCTTGATGTCCTGGCCAGCTGATTGGCCCGGAGTGTCAAGGTGAAAAGCCCTGGAGGAAAGTGCAGCGAAATGCTGCAAAATTAGATACGTTCATGAGAAAGGGACGTGGCTAGAGTGTTAGGATGAAGATATACTTGCTTTTTAACCACGCGTTCACGTACAAAACCGACTTCGTTGTGAACGGAACAGTTCACATACTTGCCTGCGTACTTCGCATGTTACTGGAGGATTCCACTAGAGGGCGCTAGAGAACTCAGACTGCATAGAGCTTCCAGATTTGCATGATGTAAAAAATAAACATGGCGAGGAGGTTACTATTTCGTTAATTTTGAGATCACGGGAGAAAAAGCAACAGATGCGAGTAATCGTGGACTTGGTCTATTAGCTTGTTGTCAAAACTTTCCGTCATTATTGTCGCTGCTGACGTGTTTACTGACNTATTGCATCTTGTGGATGTGTAGCGTTAATTTCTGAGGACGTGCACAACCAATGCTACAAACTAGATACTCATAGATTCATAGCTTCAGTTGGACGCTGCACCTGTACCTGTATCATTTTTACTTATACTTAGTAAAATCACTATTATAATTCTTGGCTTTTTTAGTCTTGTACGGATGCCTAAATCACGTTTAAAGCCACTATGTGAGTTTCTAACTTTGTCACCCCCTAATTGTACTTTAAGAAAGACATCAAATTCCCACAGGTAGGGGCTTTAAACCTTCATACACATTCACATTCTGAACTCACAAGCCACTCAGGAAGCCTATGACTTCCTTTAGGCTACGCTGCCATGAAGAACTAATGAGCCTCTTCCCTTCGTTTCACCTCACAAGCTCAGGTCTTAAACAGAGGCGAGTTCCTGTTTGTAGCCATCACAGCCTTCAGGATATTCATCTCCGGGAGTGTGTGTGTGTGTGACGGGGAGTGATTAACATTGCTAGTGTGGAGTGTGAGGCTGTGATGACGAACTGGGCAGTTAGAGGGGGGTGAGGGTGCAGTTTGCCACAAGGTCTGCTCCTGTAGAGGAGGACATCTGCCACTCGTTTTTTCTGTCTTAGCCAAGGTCAGAGTGTGACAGAAAAAAATCAGACTGTGGCAACGCTGGCAGCGTGATTCTGAAAGAGAGACGTGGATGTAAACAGAAAGACAGACTGAGGGGAGAAGAGAAATGCAGTGATCAATTAAAGGATATTAATGTGATAGTCACTGAGGCAGCACATTAGGCTTCAGTTTCCGTCTTTGCAGCTCAGTGAGAAATCTGGATCGATGGGGAGGAGATTGAGGTAGGGTTTGAATTTGAGACGTTTGCAGCTTCAAATCCCAGAACAGCTTTGATTTAAATCTGAAGGAGAAAGTGAAGGAAGTGCTCCCACACAATGCAAATCTAAGGATAATTCTGGGTTTTATTTTTGTAGTTTGTGCCATCATTCCTAACAATAAAATTGTACTCATCAAAGGAATTGTTGACACCTGGAAACACAGTGACATCGCTAAATGAAGTCAGATGGCAAGAAACAGGTTGTAAACAAAGCAGCTAGGGTCAGGTTATTGCTTGAACACAAGTACTTTGTAAGATGGCGTCTGACCAATGTTTTACCGAATTGCCACCCTTGAAGGTGGAGTGAAAGTCCAGCTTTTGCGCATGTTTCCATTATTAGAACCATTTACCCATCACGTGTTTGTGGAAACTGTGTCTGAGCTTCAAGCCTCTGGGTGGGCGTTTCCTATGCTGTTGATTGACAACACATGTGTATAATTTGCAAAGTACGGCCGAAGAACGCAAAGTGTTGTCCAAATGAGTAAAGAGTGTGATTTGCGACACAACTAAATAAATGAGCATACGGTAATATGAAACGATAGATGCTTTTCTATCATCACACGATATGTATCGTCATATCGCACATTATTATTCCATTATTATTCCATTATTATTGGAATGAATAGGCGCCATCTTTGGGTTCGGTATCCAGCCCTTATAATACATCCATGGTCCAGTTCAGGTGACTGTAAATGGCCAGACTGACAAAACTCACAACAATGGGCAGTCTTGTAACCCCAGCACTCTGTATGTTACTCTGTGATTCAAATGATGGAGTAATGTGTGGAGTTCTGAGGTTCCAGATGGGGCTAAGCAGCTAGTTAAAACCGATACAGTAGTGTGCTCAAAGCTGCCAGTTAAACTGTTGAAATTGAAGTAATATGACAACCTATTTTTAGTGATGAAATATTCAGTCGGTACCCAAACTTCATGCCCACTGGATAACACCAATATGTCACACTGCTACAGCGAAACAGATACTCATTCTCAAACATTCTCACCAATTCTCCATCACAGCTCTCCTCCCCATTGAAACAAATGATGGTGTTGAGAGAAGCGTGTGCTCATGCTGTGTATCTGAACAGTATCATATAAACTGAAGGTGGTTGTTTTGATTGTCGGGCTCAGAAGCACTATTGGGGTCACAGTTGGGTGAAAGTGCTCAAGGGTACGTAGTTTCCTCCCCTGCAGTCACAACGCTCAGCATCCGCCTCTTTCTCTGCCTCCACCTTGCAGGACATGACTAAGCATTTTCCTCACAGAGTAGATACTTAAGAGTATGTGAAGTGCAGTACACTGGGTAATGGCCTTACTTATAGAAACATGGAGATTTAGCATGTAAGGAATATTCTTAAAAGGCATTTTAATCATGATTTTAATTTGATTATTAATAACCTCTCTCACACTAATGTTGGTGTTTCTCAAAATCAGGACTACATTCCCCATGAACCCTGTTTATTTTCAAAAAACAAGCCAAAGCCTCTTCCCATTCCCTTCTGTCAGGGTTGTTTACACCATTTTTGTTTGTTACAGTATTCATTTGTCAACCTAAATTTCATCAAGCACTCTAAAATAAAAGTATGCATGCTGCACAGTCATAGTGCATCACGAATATAGAATAAACGTTTTTTTGATTGATTTGTGATGTGATTATTCTTACATTCTTATTTATTTTTTTCTCTTTCCTTTACATGTTGTTGTTCACAGTATTTTGTTTTTGTCCTTGAAGCCTCAGACATCCTCATATTCCCTAAAGTCCAACATAAATCACAATTAGCCACCCCTTTTTGCAATGAAAAATCTTGTCGAACTAATCACTACATTTATCAATATTTTGTTATATTAGAAAATAACATCTTTGGAGATATGTCAGAAATCTTCATTTCAAAGGCCATGGCTGTTTTTGTGCTGTGTTCATAGACTGTATATAAAGATGGACGACATGACAGCTCCCCAAAAGTGAAGCCAAAACATCCCGATTGCCCCCTGGTGGCTGGTCCCACTATAGGTCATAAGTCCCGCCTCCTCCATGTTATCAGATGGGACATGGGCCAAGCTAAAAAAATCAAAATACACGTCAAATACATTTCTCCCAAAGATGGTTTCTGTCATTTTAGGTAGATGATGTTCGCTCAAGTGTTCATTTTTCTGATAAGTTTGTTTTTAATTAGTTATTTGATGCTATAAAAAGCGGGTGTGACGTCATGATTGACAGCTGTGATTGACAGCTACTCTGGGCTGTTAGTCAGCCTTTTTCACGGCAGACATTTTGACTTTGCATAGTAGGAAAAGCACAGGTGTTACTAATAACATTGACAAAAATACAACACAAATATATAAAATAAATGAAAATAAAAAATAATAACGAAAAAAAACGCATAAAAACGTAAACATACAAAGAACATAGCCAACAAAGCACAAAGCACGTACAGCATCAGAGGCAACCGCAGACATCACTAAATACATTCAAAGTTAAAAGTTTAAAATCTGCCAGTGGGATGAGACATTTAAGTTTTAAATCCTCTGTAATTCACTCCATTTATAAGGTGCAAAGTAGTGGAAGGCAGTCATCCTTAGTTCAGTATTTACCCCTGGGGTAACAGTCCTGAGATCCACTCTGCTGCTGCCTCACCAGCTTCTGCAGGAGACCTTAATGAATAAAAATGACAGAATGTAGTTCTCTTCTTTTTGCTAGTGAGGACCAGCCTACTTTTTCATATAGCACACAGTGATGAGGACAATATTTATGTCCTGTAATGAAGAGCAAAGCACAGTGATACAATTGCACAGTAGCATGATGGTTGACAAAAACATGCTTTATTCCTCTATTAGAAACCCATTTTATCTTTAGTTTCCCCCCATTAAGTACAAAAAATACAAAACATGATATGCAGTACACGCAAATAACATCTGTCAATCAAATATAGCAGTAAAACTTTGATGTATTGAATGTGAATAAACATCTGTATTAGGTCAACAAATACCTTTTAATCATGATTCATCGTTATATTTTTCATTTTTGGCACCAAGCACATCCACCCATGAACTTTGGCTGAAATCAGCAGATGTCTGTAAAATCTCATTCATCATCCTGCCCACAAACCCAGCTATTCAGCCAGTCTCGCTTCACTCGCCTCAGTCAATATCCCACACATCCACTGCAACAGGGTGGAGAGGGAAAGGAATAGAGGGCCCGAGAATTTCAGCTTAGTTTTCTTCAGACATGGCTGCACTGATGAGGAGTTTTGATAGGTGTTGAGGTTTTTGAGGGAGCCATAAATCAAACTAAATGTCAAAATTGTCAACTTGTAGCCATGATAGTGGAAAATCTTGCCTAAGTATTTGATTTGCTGTAAACTATTACAGCATTTGATTTAAACCTGACAGGACTAGTAAGGACTTTTTATGCGTATTCCATTTAATTTAATCATTTAATTGGTGAAAGAATAACTCCTACTGACTTTGGTTGACCCCTGACTTTTTCTCTAGTGCCACCATGAGGTTGACAGTTTTTCTTTTGAGTAAAATGTCTCGACAGCTATTGGATGGCTCGCCATGAATTTGCTACAAACATTCATGTTCCCCTCAGGATGAATTGTAATAACTTTGGCGATCCTCTGACTTTTCATCTAACGCCTTCATCAGGTCAGAATCTCAATTTGTTGGTTTATTAAGATAAATAAATTAACGACTGATAAATGAATTCCCGCCAGTTGTACTTCAGTGGTTACTGCTAATTAGCAGATACATGCTAAGACGCTAAATTAAGATGGCGACCAAGGTAATCATTACTTGTGAAACATCATGTTAGAATTATCACCGCGAGCATGTTAGTATGCTAACATTAGCATTTAGCTAAATACAGCCCCACGGAGCTGCTAGCGTAGCTGCACATTCTTAGTCTTGTTTCCTAATGTGCTATTTTGCATCACAAGCATGTTTATGTCATTGATGAGAACTTGCAAGACTATAAGTTGCTTTTGCATTTTGCCTTGACTTCACACTTTACATTTGCATCTGAGGCAGAATTCTGAACTGTCTGTTTGGTTTCTGGCCTTATCTGTAATTACTCAGTAATCAGTGGATGGTCCGTCTTTCTGCTGTGTGCTATGGAGTATGGGGGGGTTGATGGATTATTGGCAGCCTGGCAGGTATCACACCACACAGATGTGTCGCTCAGCTGGCAGTGGACAGATGTACCAAGCTCAGTTTGCTGTGTCACGCTGGTGTTTAGTAAATCCGAAGCTGACGATCTGTCCAGTGAGACCGCACTCACAGATCTGACTCATTCTCCTCCGTGTTCTCTCATTATATCTGTGAATTATAGTTTATATCCTCCTCCCCTCACACATTCTCTTTATTGCCTTTTCTGCTTTGATCTCTCACTCTCTGTTACTGTAGTTCATCAAGTCATTTCATTTGCCAACATTATGTCTCTTTCTCTTCTTCCCATCACTTTATCCCCACAAATCCCATTACATGCTTGTCCTGCGGACGCATAAGCTGATGACAAACCAACCATGAGCTGTGATGGAAGCCTGAGGACAGCTGAATTAAGCAGGGAGGAACCATCACACAGATGAATACCATCTCAATCTTATTCATTTCTGTTGTGTCACGTTCTTCTTTTCAACATGGAGATGAGTTCGATTTTTTGCCCCAGTCATTGGTGAGGGTCAGCTTGTCCTTCCATCCAACACTCTGGTCCAGAGCAGGATAATCTACATTTACTGCCCAGATTGCCATGACATTTAGTTTGGATGTTCATGGTCCCCAGAGGATAAATCCGACCTTTCTTGGTGAGCCCCCCATTCTTTTTATGCCACCATCAGGTCAAATTTTGGACTTGACCAACATTTTATTCATTGACAACCTTTTTCAAAAACTACGGGCTGGAAATTTGCTGTGGATATTTGTGGTCCCTAGAGGATGAATCCTGATGTGTTTGGTCGACCCTACCGATCTTTTTACAAGCAACACCAATGTTTCTGACTATGAAAATCGAATGGCCAACTTTGTAACTCACTGAGCACAGTTGTGCTCTCCAGAGAACTCATCCACATATTTTGTTTTGTATAATCTAATAGGCAGATTTCATATCTACAAGTGTTGGCACCCAGTCTTTTTTGGCCACTGTTGGTCGGTCTGCCATGTCAGTTCAGACTGAAGTATCTCTACAACTGTCAGATGGATTGCCATGAAATTTTGCACGGACATTCACAGTCCTAAGAGCCAGAATTGTGACTTTGGTGGTCCCCTGACTTTTTCTCTGGAGCCACCATGAGGTTGACATTTTTGGCTAGGAGCGAAATATCTTGACAAAATGGATTTCCATTAAATTTGGTACAGATATTCAGGGTCCTCAGAAGAATCCCAATGACTTGAGATAGTTCAGTCTGGACCAAAGTGGTGGACTGACCGACTGCCATCCCTAGAGCTGCACTGCTAGCTTGGCTTAAAACCACTCAGCTAAGGTGAGGGGAAGATCATGGTCATGGTCAAACAAAGCCAACCTTGACTCTTGGGAAGAATACGGGATGCAAATTGTGGTCTCTGGTGTGAAAGTCAGGCAGCTTTTATTCCTAAGTCCACCCCGACCTCCATAGGAGGTTTTGCAGCGGTATAACAATGACACAGTACTTGCACCTTTGCTTCTGAGGGTCATTATTCACTTGACCACAACAGGTCAGGAAATCGTAAACTTAAATAATTTTATGAATCATGAATGCTGTTGATTTCTGGTAAAGATGGTTTCAAGTTACAACATACTGTAATGTAAGACTGCCCTGCTCTGACTGTTAACATGTTTTTAACTGTGACATATGACATCCCTCTTCATTCAGTTTTCATACTGAACTTCCTTTTATAGACGCGCTGTGGAACTACTGAGAATCTCTTTAAACAGATGGTACACAGTGAAGAGTGACAAGGAAGAGGGAATGTTACTCAGTGAGTTTAAATTGGACTTGAACTCACATTGTGCACCTATGTCCTTGGAGTTGTGCACCCACAGCTCAGTAGATTATAATTAATCCTGGTTAACACCATGGATCTAGAGTGATAAGAACACAGACATTTAAGTCCATGCATCTCATCTAACCTCAACTAAATTTTGGGGTTGTACAGTAGACGAGGATGTGGATCAGTCCTTCTCCTTTGAGCCTCATTCACTGCCTCCTGTTCTCCTCAGCCACTCACTGACTCACTCTCTGATCTGAATCTGAAGGCGCTGACAGCATATTTGCACTGGTGTGGGCTTGTATAGACTATTTAGACAGCCCTCCAAGCGCTGGGCTGTGGGCATGTGTCACATTGGTAGCATGCCTTCACTGGGCCTCCTGAGGTGGTACAGTATATGAAGCTGTGTGTGTGTGTGTGTGTCTGTGTGTGTTGTGTGCATGAGGACAAGCAGGACATGTGAAGTGCAGAGCGGTACACCGCACTGATAGAATCAGGTGCGAACTGGAGGCTCCTCTTGTTTTGTATGAGTGTGTGAATGTGTGTGTGTGTGTGTGTGTGTGTAAGCAGTCTGAATAACAGTCTGTGTATCCAGGGACGGTCAGCAGCCTCCAGGGGACAAAGCCAGCACTTGTGCTCGTCACACAAGGAGGCGAATTTTAGGGAGCTATTCGTTTCCCAAAAAAACACAATTAGCCATTTGATCAGACAGCTCTTTTCTACTTCTTTAAGGGTCTTTTGTGTCTCTGGCCTTGTAAAAAAAATCCATCAGACCCTCTGGAGGGTCTGAGGGCTGACGGCATGCTTCGGGCACCAGAGTTCTGAGTTCTGAGTTCCAAAAAAATCTTAATTTGAGTAAAAAATAAGTGTTTACAGATTAATTGTCTTAAATATAATTTACCCGCATGTATTGTTAAAGCTGCACTTATCAATATTTTTTATATAAACAATGGATCAAATGACTCTGTGTGATGTGAAAGGCGTTGCTCATAGTGACGAACCCCCAGAGAATAATCACCACCCCTCAGCTCTACAGAGCTTTTTAGCCTGTTTTAACTCTGTGTTTCGGCAACTTTACTGTTTTGGCTCAGCCTCTCATCAACCTTGTTTCCAGCAGCTGGAAGCCGTTTTCAGTGAAAAAGCTCTGATAAACCCTCTGTACACTACCTGCTCAGCACCAACAGACACACACAGTTAGAGACTAGCTGGTGAACATAGTGGAGCATTTAGCAGCTGAAGAGCCAGATATTTTTCTCAGGAGTTGGTGGAGACCAAAAACAGAGCTAAAAGAGATAAATATTGGACTAAATATTGGTTAAATTGAAATTGAACTCCAAATGAATGCTAATGTTGCTCTGTGTCTGCTGGATGTGTAAATAGCCAACTTTCTCCTAACATGTTGACCATAACATATTTATAAGGTGATGATGTTCCAATGTTGTGTTTACAGCTTGTTCTGCTGCCCCCAAGTGGCCAAAATCAATTCTTACTGCCCGAGGAAGTTACTTTAAACACATTCTACTTACACAGATTACTTTTTTATTTAGTTCAGTTTATAAATATTTATATGTATATGTACATATAGTTCATATACCACTGTGTTGAAGGTACTGAAAAAAAGAGTGGTGCAAAGTTTACTGCATTATTTGCAAAAAAAACACCTGTGTAAATGGTAAAATGATCATCCCCAAACACAACTGATATAAACTGATTGATATGAACTGTGTGCATGTTGACTTCATGCTTATTAGGATACCCTACAGACAGCAGATGGAAACTGGCATACAACATGCTGTGACTTGCTTGTTTTCTGTCTGTTAAAGGTGAACTCCACTGGTTTTCCACAACAAAGTGTGTTTCCAGGTGTTGGGGAGTACTGCTGCATGTGTGAAAAACATTTATAAATCCTTTAGTGTCTGCACAAGAAGCTGTGTGAAGTCTGATAAATGTCCTCAAGTGATGTCACTGTCCATGTCTGAGTCAGTGTCCGCTGTGGCTGAAGACTACAATTTTGAAAAATGAACAAAATCTGGGGGTGAAAAAGAAGTGAGCTTACCAGACCGAGGATACATTAGCTGCTACTAGCATAACACACCCAAATCTTCGACCAAACTGTCTGTGGTCGAGTTGCATTGTGGGTAATGTAGGAAGAAGAATGTGTGGGGAAAAAAAGACGATGTCTGTGGTTCTGCTGCATCAATGTTTATCCCTTCTTTTGACCACTGTGAGTCCAACAGTATTATAGGCAGTGTGATGCTGAATCGGTGGAGGACTCTTTAAAAGCACTCTTGAATGTAGATAGTTACTGTTACCAACACCATAAACCACAAACAGTCCCTGAAGCACCACTCAGGATCTGATGCAATCATTCTGAGCTGTAACTAAGTTTACATCTAATGCTTTCATGTAAGAGGGCTCTGATGGATTTGGTGGGGAGGATAGTGATTTTGTTTGCTATCTTATACAATTCGTATGGCATCTATAGCCTACATCTTTCAGGAGTTTTCCTAACCCTAACCCAAGCACAAGGGGGAATAATGACACCACTTGTTTCCAGGAAATGTCACTTAAAAATAACCTTTTAAAACTTGTATAATAAATGACTCTGCAGGATGTTCTGTAGTGTTCAGAGTGAAGAAGTGAGTGCAGAGAGCAGTCTCTCTCTGTCTTACAGATCTCTCTTAGCCCCTTTCTTCAAAAACTCAACCCATGATGCTGTTACATGAGTGTGAAGCTTAATCTCAATGTGTAAGCCTCTTGTGTTTTAATTTGTCTGTAGGATTTCTCTTATTTCTTCCAATAAACAGACATCAAGCCTGCACATTATAGTTGAGGCACAGGTTTCCTAAGATGAGTGCTACAAGCCCTTCATGGTAACAGGGAATAACTGTTTTAAACAGCACCTTTCAAAAGTGGGGGGGGTTTGAAACATTCTTTTATTCAGTCTAGATGAATGGCTCTGGTTTTAGTTCTGAATAAAGAATGGAATCGGGTCTTGAGATAATTGCATAAATCATTCAACACATTCAACATACTCTCTCTCCTGATAAACATGTCTATTTAAAAACAGCTTCTAAATTAAGGCTGTTTTATCATCTGACCTGCAGCAATCTGAGAGGTCAGTGGTAACGGCCATCCAGCTCTACTTCATGCCATGTACAGCAGTAGCTATAAGGGATACACACATTTAGTCTGTGTATAATTTATATTGACTGGAATAGCATTGAAAAATCTAAAAAGAGTTAGACCAGTATGTTGCGTATGTATTTTTACGATTATATGTAGTTCAATTATTATTCCACCTCTGATGGAGATGTGGTGAATAGAAACTGAAAACTGCTGCTTCTCTATGTTGAGTTTTGACCCGGGGGACAGTTTAAACTGTGGGTGTATGATCAGCTTTTAGAGAGACCTGTAAAGACAACATTGCAGTCATCAAGCTGAAGTCTTACTGAGACGTACTGTAAGTTCTTCAAGTCTAGCCATTTTTCTCCAATGATCCTGGCTGATTTTGTAATTGTCCTGATGTGGATGTTAAAATTCACGTCTGATTCCATATCTATACCAAGATTCTCGGCTTGGTTTTTGAGATTAGGGTTTCAAGGTGTGTGCTGAGTTTTAAACTTTCTTCTTTGACACCAAAAACAACAATTCCTGTTTTATATTTGTTTAACTGGAGGAAATGGCACATCCATCACTGATTTGTCCAGTGATACTCTGTAAACAGAGTTGGAGGGTCATGTCCTTTCTTTAGCCTTTCTAAAACCAAAAACCCAAGAGCAAAATGGTAAGTAATGGATCAAACAGTGTGTTTATCTGCTCTTAATGTAAACTGCAATCGTTAGCATGTCTGGCTAAATAGTTTACTTACTACAAGGAGGCCAGGGAGCATATCATTACAGAAGTAGCTCATATTATTTAGTGAGGATACAGGTTACATTAGAAAAAGTCCTGTTCGGGAACATCCATTGTGAGGGAGCCAGTTCTGAATGCTTCTTCATCAGACTTTAGGCTAGCGTTAGCAGCTCTGTCCTGCTCTTCATGGCATTTGGGGAAGATCACACTCCAGCAAACCCCGCCAAACTTACCTGAGATAGCATTGTTTGCCAAACACATGGGTTCCTCTCCCTGAAAGACATTTCTCTTGTATTTGTGAAACCTACTGTTTAAAATTATTTTGATCATCTAACGTTTGTGTTAGTAAGCACCCAAACAAGGTTATGTTAGAAAAAACAGACCAATCTTGCTTTTTTTTAAATAGTACTGTACTATAATACTAGTGATAAATATCCTGCAATATCCTACAATACTACTTGACAATATTACTAGTACTTTATTTCCATGTCTTCTACATGGATCATCACATGGATGTTGACTTTTTGCCTGGGACATGTAGCTTTAGCCTTGTGTCATTATGTATGTAGCCATCAAGTACATATTTAAAATCCTTCTACAGGGTTCAGGTTTTTAAAACGAGTCAGGTGAAGACAGAGTTTTCAACCAACTAATAGAATTGATACTAATCAGCAAGCAATATGCTAGTGATAGTTAGTAATTCAGCTGGCAAAATGAATGGTCAAGGCCAAAAATGAGAAGCCTGAATTCTGTTCCAAAAATTACTATGAATATCGAGTGATAAATCAGGTACTTTTATCATTGTAAACAGCACATGTACCATGCTAGAATAGAAAGCTTGACAGGTGTAGCAACTCTAACTAAGGGGACGGGGCTTAGCGAAGGGCCAATTATGGTAAGATATTAAGTTATTTTCAATCATTTGAGCAAGTGGGAGCATAGATGTTGAACATTAGAGGTCCGAGAATGGACCCGTGGGGAACTCCATGTCATTTTTATTTGCTCAGATGTGTAGTTTCCAATCAACACAAAGTAGTATTAAGTCTAGAGCTGCAATGATTAGTCAATTAATCGATTAGTTGATTGACAGAAAATTAATTGGCAACTATTTTGATAATCAATTAATCATTTAAATAATTTTTAACTAAATAATCCAAACATTTTCTTGTTTAAAGATATAATCACGAAGATATTCATTTAAATAAATGTCTGTTAAGTCACTATCTATCGCCGAATGATGCAACACAATGGCGATTGAGCCTATGACCCACTGATGAAAGCCTGCAGCATTTGCAGTGTTACGACCTGGGTGTCGGCAGCGACTTTCCCGGAAAACTCACAAGGCTTTTAACGCAACAGACTTGCTCTTCAACTCACCTGTGTGTGAAGCGGCGTGCTGTTTTTTCTGGTCTCTGCTAGCATTGTGAGTAAATGATTATTATGGCCGAACAAAAAAAGAAAAGATCGATGACTACAGACGAGGAAACTTGAAACTGCACATTCACTACTACATTCACTTCACTTCAGGATCTAGGAAATTGTGGTGGGCATTTTTAATAATGTTGTGATGTTATATAGACCAATCGATTAATGGAGAAAATAATCTGCAGATTAATCGGTAAAGAAAATAATTGTTAGTTGCAGCCCTAATTACAGTAAGTGGCGATAATTACCAGACAACAGACCATGCTAATACTGCTAATACTGCTCGGAGACATGATTTATTTGTACTTCTTTTGTGCGCTGTATTGTGTATGCAGTTTCCCTGAAGACAATGTGTGTGGGGGTCTTTGAGTCCTGAATGCCAATGAGCTGCTGTATTGGACAGGCTGGAGTATTGATGTTATCCATGGTGATGCTCTGAAGCTGTTTGTTTTGAGAGGAAATCAAATCAGTGTCCCTCAGACCATGGCACGTGTTCTACATGTATAGTCTGAGCTTGTGAAGATACCTGCAATAACAGAGCCTCCTGGGTGACTTTGATTATTCTGTCTGTGCCTGGATTTGTGTGAATTCAAAGTGACAATTTCAAGCCCCCTCTTGTTGGCATCACTTAAAAGTCATATAGTGTAATCTTACACAGCCTGTCGAGTGTTGGCAGACAGTGCGGGTGTTGGCTCAGAGTGGAGGAATTTGATTCATTTTAAATACTTTCAAGGAGGTCCTGTCACTGTGGCCTCCCGATTCCCACACTACAGTTCATCTAAGAGAGGTTAAGTATTGCATGTTTCTTAAGAAGTGTTCAGACAGAGCGAATTTTCTTAAATTCTAAATCTGCTCCGTGGTGGGTGAATTTGCATCCAATTGCGTCCACTTGTGCCTTTCCACTGACTTTGTATGCAGTGGTGCCACCTCTAAAGTTTTCCTCGCGTTCTGTCTGAATACATTTAGAGAGTATGAAGTAGTGTTTTACACATATGGACTTTTCAAGACAAACCTGCAGTTCTTGGACGTTGACACAGAAACCGTGGATCGGTCATGACGTGACCGATTCCCGATCCGCTCAATAAGGTCCGTATACTGATCCGGTGCATCAGATCAATGCATCACATTATTAAAGGTCAAAACAGCAGGATTCGTCTTGCTCTGAACCAGAGTATTGGCCGGAAAGACATTACTGTTCTTACTAGAGCAGCAACAATTACAACACATTTATTAAGTCAGGGATTTTATTTGTGTCTCGATGAAAGATCCTCTGAGACTGGGACTCTGAATCTTTCTGTTGAAACCCGAGACGCTACCACTACTAAAACAATAATAAATATTCTTGAAGGTGATCAAAATGTGTCGTCAGAATCACTTCAGGTGAAGAGCTTAGACTGTGAGTGCAGTATTAATTAAAAGGGCTGATTAACCCACCAGGGGGCCACGGAGCAAAAATGAGCTGTGGGCTCACACATGGCAGCTTCATATATATTTTGTTCCATAAAGGAATCCTGCAGATTTCCTGCCAAATTTCAGAGATGCAAAAATGCATGGCAGAAGCCAGAATTAGGCTGATATTCTTATTTCTTTAATGTAATTTGAATTATGTCTCAGATGAGTGTGGCTGTGATTTACTACTGCTAAAAGGCTACACATAGCACCTTATAAAAAGCCTGATATTGTATCTATACAGCAGCTTAATTAGCTGGCCTTTGGTGAACTGGTACCATTTAGTGTTGCTTGCGATACGGAGGACTAGTTTAGCCGCGTTTCCACTAAACATTTCGGTATAGTACCTTTGGTATAGTATATAGTACCCTTACCCTACCCACTGTCCCTCTCATTCGTCCCTGTCTCATCCATCAGAGCTGTTCCCTCCCCTCCCACTCTGTGCTGTCAGTGAAGGGGGATTGACGGTCAGCAGACCTTGAGGTGAAGGTTGTTATAGCCCAGCAGCCAGAAGGTGTGAACCCCCATTACAGCATGAGGATACTCTGTATTCCATCCACCCCACAGTGGATCAATAGCACTGATGAGGGGCCTGTCTGCAGGATGCTGCATAAGCACGGCGATGACACACAGTCAATTTCATCAGGTTCTTCTCTCTAGTCTTATGAACTGGTTAGCACTCTTCATCACACACATGCATGCTAGCTTTGCCTTGTAGTTGCACGTGGACATCGGCCAGTGGAACAGAGTTTATGATGAGTTGTGTGTGTGTATGTGTGTGTGTGTGTGTGTGTGTGTGTGCAGGCAAGATTACTTGGCAGGAAATGTTGGAAATTTCTGCAGAGTGAATGCATAAAAGAATTTCTTTGAGGATTTCATGCTTTTCTCCTCAATATTGTTTCACTTGGACAAGGTATTTGAGGAGCAGCTAAATATAGTAAATCATTGTGGAAATGTAAGGGACTGTACAGAAATTATTTGGGGGAGGTAGTCAGAAAAGGGGGAGTGTATTGTAATATATCCTTTTGCAAAAGGGAGTGTAGACTGACTGTTTGAGGAGAAGAAGTGAAAGTTTCATCCCTCTTACCCCCAAGTAATTTTCATACAGTCCCTAATAGAGATGTGATGGTGTCAGTCATTTTAATATTGTGGCTAAAAATATCACGGTTAACTATTATCCTGATAATCATCATACTTTCCTGAAATATTACTATTAGTGCTAGAATACAGCAAAATTACTTCACACCATGTTTGCCTTGGATTTGATTAAGCTGTTAAACAAAGTTAACTGTATGTTGCAACCAACACCAAATACACTAAAAACACCATGAAAAGCAGGTTGGTCGTTACAAGTTTAAGACCGTCGAGTGGAAATGAGTTTCAGTGCAGCTTCAGTGTGGGTCTTCGATTCTATGCAGTCATCCATTCATATGTGTCCTGATTTCTTTTGGGTGTTAATAGTGTAAAAGAACCAAAGATTCCTGCATACTGTCGATCACTTGTACATGTTATGTTTTGGTCCTCAGACCTTCAGATGACTTGAATTTTAGTGTACATGATTTTTGGTTTCTCTCACAATTTATGATCCAGTCAACCGTATTAACCAGATGCGTAAGACTTTCTGGGGTACAAGAACTTTGCAGTAAGCGTTGCCTGCTGGGTGTTGAACATTACAACGTTATAGTGATGGACCGTGGTGCAGTTATGTCGAGCCTTACAAGCCACTAACACCACCTGCTTGTCTGCACATCATCTCCACAGTGGGGCAACAGTTGCTCAGTCCATGGGGACTTGACTTGGTTTTGGTTTTCTGTTCGCCGGTTCAAGTCCAGCTCGGACCACGCAGTACAGAGTGTGGACTAGTAGCTGGTAACTGGTAGCCAGTTTACCTCCTGTTCAATGCCGGGCTGCCTTTGAGCAGAACCGAGCCCGTAACTACTGCACTGTGTTCAGGGTGCCCTCTGAAAATGTGACTGAAAAGTATTGACAGTATGAGAAATTGTTGGTGGTATAGTTACCATCAGAATATTTCACCATGGTATATAGTAAACCAATATACGGCCTTTCTAGTCTCTATGTATTCCATTTAGCTTGGAAAGTTATTTCAAGTGTTTTTTTCCATTTGTGCTAAAACAGTGAGATTTAGTGATCTGAGGGCTCACCACTGTTTTGCATCTGCTAAGTTTTGTTTTATTCCAACCGTTTGGATTTGAGAGCGTTTCAGATCAACTCTTAGCTGTGGCAGAATGGAAGACTTATCAAAATGTAATGACTTTCAGTTGTACAGTCCACAAATCAAAATTCCTTGTTTGCAACAGTGTTATAATGTATTTGATTGGTTATATCTGGGTGAGCCTTCCTTCTAGGTAGACTGAGCTGGACTGTTAAAGAAACTTTAATTGAATCCACTTTCATTCTTTCATTACACTGCATTACATGTGTGTCAAATTGTGCTTGCAATGTGAAATCAATTATCCTTGGTTGCATTAACCAAAAAAAAAACATCCAAGGGTGGGGGACTACTCTCACTATTGCGGCTTCTTTTGATAAAATGGCTCAGGCTTGGCACTCCCCCAACACCGCTGGGTGCTCTAATCCCATGATGGAATATTCTGAGTATAAATTAGATTAGCATTTTAGTAGCGCTAAGCCAGGCTGGGTTTTAGCTCAAGGCTTAGCTTGGGTGCTGCCGCGCCGCCGGATGTTTGGTATAGTTCTGATGCAGATGACTCACACTCAAACACACATCATTAACACTTGGGTAGAGGCCAAATACTTAAAATGCTAACAAGATGAACTGGATGGTCTTTTGAGAAAATGTATCAGGCCTGCGCTGGCTGTTTTCTTCATCCATGTGTCCACCCAAAAGTGTGCACTGTGCAACAATCTGTTACGTCATTTGGACCCTTAAAGCATAGGAGTGGTGCAACTGTGTCCTGTCATACCAATGCTTTGATTTCATATCCATAGTGGCTGTAAAAGTGGTGTTTTATTGTGCACATTGTGGTTTTNGATCTGTGCTGTGTTCCTCTGTGGTTACACGCTGACAGAGTGCTGACTTTACGCACATTTCCACATCAGGACATACTGTATGTTTGAGCTGATGCAGCAATAGTTCAACCAGCTATTTCTTTAAAGGATGAGTCCCTCTTTTTCCTGCTCGTCTTCATCCTTTGTCCCTCCCTCTCTCTCTCTCTCTCTCTCTCGTTCTTCCCTCTGCACAGACTCACATGCTGATTCGAAGCTGTTGGTATTCCTGGAGGCCTTGTTGTGTGTGTGTGTGTGTGTGTGTATGTGTGTGTGTGTGTTTGCTGCCACTCTTCATATCCTGTTAAATCAGCTCAGGCGTCCTCCTAGTCTTTGCGGAGCTCCGGTTCTTCATGTTGCTGCAGAGTCTCTGTGGTTCTGTGGTTGCAGCTGTTGTGTGAGTTTGGTCAAACTGATGTAATGGTTTGGACGTCTCTCCAAAAGCTAATTAGCTCTCAATACACTCCACTGTGTGTGTGTGTGTGTGTGTGTGGGAGGGGTCGCCAATGTCCTTTAACCCTGTTATACAAAATCCATTTGTTAGCCTGGTAAAACCTATACAAGCATGTTTACATGTCATGTGTATGTTCATTTTTAATGTTTTAAGAATTTAGTTCATTCTTTATTTCATTTTCTGTGCGTGTATTTTCCTGTACTTATTCACATTATTGATTATCAAATGAGGTGCGTTCAGACTGAACAGAAAGGACATCTTCGCCTCGTGTTGTTCACTCAAATTTGAACCTCCTTCCTCTCCTTTTTCCTCTTTTCTTCATGCATTTATTCTCACCTTATTATCACCTATTTAGCATATATTTGTGCCAACTTGTGTCTTTTCATTGACTTTGTACAGTATGCTGTCACATCACCTCTAAAACACACTTTTAGAATCTCATTTATTCATTTCATTTTGACACTCTCAGACTCCCATAGTCTGGCAGTAGTAAAGCGCAGGTGTGCTGGCTGCCTCACCGTTTCTATAGCAGGGTGCTCTAATCCATTCATCTCTCTCACTTAGCACAGATTGTGTGTGTGTGTTTTTCACGTGTCCTCATGTGAGTGTATGCAAAACAGCATGCCTCCTTACCTGTGTGACTCCTGGCTGCTTCATCTGTCTCACGCTTTGCAGTGTGTGAGCAGCACTGACTCCACCCTGCTGTCGTCCAGTAGAAGATGCCATGAAGATGTATGTGGACTCTTTAGGGTGGTGTGGAGGATTTGTCATTATGACTGACCACACATTTATCTTGACAGCTTTTCAAATAACTGACAACTCTGGACCTGATCTTCGGACTTGGTCTTGAGTTTGAATCCTTGCCCACGGAGACAGATTGTTGGATGAAATGGCCAAATGTTGCTCATTCCTGTCCCTCTCTGTCTGTATCTTCCTCTGCTTTCCCTTTTCCTCTCCTCTCTTTTGATTTTTACTGTTTTCATACTGGGGTGGAGTCTTCATTTGTTTGAATGTGACGACATTACAAATAAATACATTTGTCGGGAAAATATGTCTATTCTGTGTCAGGTTTTCACTTCTCAGAAAGTCGGAAATTAGAACCACATGGCTTTTTTTTTTTTTTACGTTCTTCCTCTCATGCCTGACATTTCTTTGGTCTTACTCTGTGTTGCCTTTCTCAGTCAGACTGTTTGAACGGGCCTCAGTATGCTGAGAGAAAAGAGTTTTAACTCTTTCAGAAACATTGCCTCTCAGCTGAGACATTGCTCCGGCCTGAGAGAGTGACGTAAAACCGTGCACTAGGTGACTGTAGACGATGATGCTTTAGATGTATTTGATAGCTATGAGGATGCAGAGGGGACAGAGATTTCAGTGTAGATGGTGATGGTAGTGGTTGGGTCAGCAGCTAAGGTTTCAGTTTGACCATATC
>NTHP01000041.1:605464-639616 GCA_003416845.1 Oplegnathus fasciatus | reverse complement strand
GGGATTTATTCTTCAAGAATCTTAATCTTAAAGCAGAAGTAGGTAACTTGTATAAAAATAACGTTTAGTCATATTTGCTAAAACTGTCACTATGTCCTGACAGTAGTACATGAGACAGATAATCTGTGGAAAAAAAAAAATCAGGCTCCTCTGG
Source organism: Oplegnathus fasciatus (assembly GCA_003416845.1). Lineage (NCBI taxonomy): Eukaryota > Metazoa > Chordata > Actinopteri > Centrarchiformes > Oplegnathidae > Oplegnathus > Oplegnathus fasciatus. Next base: position 639,462 of record NTHP01000041.1, on the reverse strand, counting down.
CTCCACCTACTGCCCCTAAGACCATTTGCGAGAATCCACCGCGCACGAATCAAAACAACCAATCAGAGCAGGAGGAGTGTCAATCCCTGCTTCTGCACACGCTGCGGGCGAGGGGCTTTGGAGGCGAGCGGGAGGGATGTGGAAGTTGTACTCGTTCAAATTTTCAAGCTAAGTCCACTCTCTTCTCAATCGACTGCAGCTTTAATGTTAATGATTTAGGCCAAGCCTTTATCAAATATAAAAAATATTGTTCTCAAATGAATCTGATTCGTTGGCCTTTCTTCACAGCAGACATTTGACTTGTCACAGCAGGAAAAGCACTGGTGTTACTAATGACATTAATGATGGCTCTGCTCCAGCAGGTACTGCAATACAATGCAATGCAATGCAGCAATGAATTGTGTTACCAGTTACATCTGTGTGTGACGTCAACATGATTGCTATGAGAAAGGTCCATTGTAGTTGAGATTCACTGCACACCACACTTTGAATGAATCCTTTGTAATATGACTTCAACACATCACAAATCTCAGTATCAGCCTCTAAAAGACAATATCAGACAACTTCTATCTGCAAGGTCAAGGGGGTGTTGGAGTAGAAACCCCCGGCCTCAGTCAGCTGCTGTCTGATCTCTGGACCAGTAATAACCTCAGCCCTGTAGTATCTCAACACCTCCACTTAGACCTGACAGCAACATTAATTCACCATTTTAGTATGGTGGACACGTCTGAGGTCTCGAAAAAAAAAAATCTATTAAAGTCTGACTTTGCCTCTGCTGGAGAGGGACAAATCAAATGTGTGCTCAGGTGGATTTGTCCTTAAGTTCAAGTGAAGAGTAAGAAAAGAAATAATAATAAAAAGTGAGAATGCTGTGCTCTGGCATATAGTCAACCAAATCAAGTCATTTTAAAGTGCATAAAGCTGTAATGTCATTCCATCAGCTTAATAGACATTAGCTTTTTAACTCTCGGCTTAGAGGCTAAAGGAGCATTTCTGATATATTTTCTTATAGTTTTTCCTCCTTTCAGTAATAAAAAATATTAACAATAAATTAAAATATCTATGGCATGATTACTTACTGCAGAAGGGGTGAGTTTTGTGATATCATGATTGACTTTACAAATGTCAGAAAAAAGGGACCCTATCTCCTGTTCTGGGATCAAGTCTTTTCTGGAATAACGAATTGATTTTCATACAGTTTGCAGGCAGCATTTATATTAACTTATTATATTAACACACTTTATTGCACAAAGTACTGTAGGTTGCAAATTATACAGCAGTGTTTTGGAAAAATCTTTTTTTGACACATTAATCACAACAGAACTGGTAGAGGTGTTTTATGGCTGCGAAGCTGCAAAAATAAAATCCTCACAAGATCATTACAGTGTTCATTTCAGCTTAATTAGCACAGCATAGTTTGCTTAGCTAGCAGCATGGTTTCATAGACCACAATGCTGGTGAAGCGCTTAGTCGGCTGGTCCATCACTTTGGTCCGGACTGAAATATCTCAACAATTATTGGATGGATTACCATAACATGTGGCACAGAGCCACTTTTTACATTTGCTGCTAAGGTTCAAAAACAAATGTTGGACCTCAAATTTTATCCACCTGACAATTTCTTCACAATGAGCGTGGCAACCTCAGAGAGCCGCTGGCGCGCTTGTAGACCTGAGTGCAGAGGACGAGGGTTGTCGAGGTAGAGACGCAGAAAGAGATGTTATCCTCACTCAGAGCTTTGCCCTGCATTAGCCTGCTGTAGCAACACCTTATACCTCCATCCTTTGGGACTTTAAATGAATTCAGCTGCGGTAATCCTGAAGCATATAAAACAGCAGAGCTTCACCTGCCGGGAATGTGTCTCTATTCTGGTCTGACGTGGGTGGTAGCAGCCTGTCGCATACCACAGCAAGGGAGATTTAGGAAACTGGATGTGGATCCAGACTGTACTCCTTCTGTTAGATTCAGTATTTGCATGCAGAGAAAGAGGTCTTGGCTTGGTTGGAAAAAGTCAAAACAGTACAAAAATGTGTGTTTGTTTATATCTTGGTAAGCCTGGCTTCACAAAGCTGCTTGTCAATGAGCCAACAGACCGGTGGGTTTATTACATCAATATTTCTGCTAGCAACTCTGTCACAACTGTCTTTTAGCAGAGGCACTGAAAACTGTACCAAGATGTGTGTGAAATAATCTGTGTCAAGTTAGAGCTCTGATATCTCCAGCAGGGATGTGGCGTGTGAGTGAACACTTCTGTCAGTCCTTTTTACATCTCAGTCCTTCAGAACATGCAGCCTATGAGTGTGGCCTTGAGAGGATTGAGGATTAGATGACTGGGGGTCCCATATTTGCCACCATTGTTTTGGCAGGGATGGTATGGTGAATCTGTGAAACTGCTGAAAAGGACGTCTCAAGGGGTTTATCCTGATACATGATATATCTGATATATACTGTATAAGTTGGGCAGAAGGCCTTTAAGCACACCTTGTAAGCTTGGGAAGCTGTGAATTCCATGTTTATCACCTGAATGTTGCAGTCGTGTTTGTATCCGCCTGATGAATGTTAAGTCCAATATTCACTTTCTTTTTAGCTTGGTTTTGGTCTCCACCAACTCCTGAGAAAAGTACCTGAATCTTTAGCTGCTAAATGCTCCACTATGTTCGCTACCTGGTGGCTAACTTTGTCTGCTGTTTGGTGCTGGGCAGGCAGTGTGCAGAGTTGTTTGGCTGAAGACAGCTGCTTTCTATGGCTGGAAACGGGGTTGATAAGAGTGGTGAAACTGAACCGACACAGTAAAGATGTGAGTAAAGGTGAGGGGAACTGCAGAGTTGGTGATAATTCTCTGTTGGTTCATCGCTACATCATCATTGTTATTATAGATATATTGATTGGTGCAGCTTTAACAAATCCCAGCGGTACATCAAGGCAAGAGCCATTATTACTAAAGTTTATGAGATTTGATGTTTCACTTCAAGAAATGATGGGCTATCGGCAAATAATATACCAGATTTATAAATAAACATACCAACAGGTGACAAATTAAAGGAAAAACCTGAATAAATGAGTGAAGAAACATAACGAATGCAGATGCTTCCACAGGGCAGGAGGGGTCACTGAATGGTTTGATGAGTATGAAAATGATGTGAANAGAGTTCAGAGACTTCTAGAATCAATGCCAAGGAGCACTGAAGCTGTTCTGGCAGCACGTGGTGGCCCAACACCTTACTGAGACACTTTATGTTGGCTTTTCCTTTAATTTGTCACCCGTCTGCATGTTACAGTCATGTAAATGTAACAAGCCTACATGTACATCGTCCAGGCTTTAATCAAGAAGTAACAGTGATGTTTACACCCAGCTTGACTCCTTGCAGTAGCTCTTTGATCCAGACACTTTGATTTATAGACAAAGCCTGTTGACGACGTTGGCCTGAATGCAGCATATAAAGGACTGTGTGATACTGAGGGCCACAAAAGATACACCGGTGGTGTATCGGTCTGTATTCCGGGGAGCCTTGTCGACCCTGTAAGGACGAGTCAAATAAAGACTGCACGGACATGCATAGCAGTTGTTTCTTACCAAATCATCAAGGTAGCCTTGCACTATAGTGCATTGTGATGTGCTTTGTTACGCGGGGTTTGGGACAACATGCAGTCACCACTAGATGGCAGCACAAATAGGATTAGTAGCCTGGGTGCAGTTAGTCTTTAGTGCGGGTGCAGCTGGTTTTTTTTTTTATGTGAGAGTACATTGATTTATATTCAGTGCGTGTGGATGTAAGAACACAGCGTTTTACCCTTGGTGGTGTTTAGACTGCAGGTGTGTTTCTGTCTGACCTTTTGTGACCGTAGTGAGTTCAGAATAAACAGTCTTGCAGCTCTGTTTGGGTGTGCTGGTGAATGAGGAGACGGAGCTTTAGGTGTGCCCTCATCAAGCCAGTCTGCTCTAATCTGTGCAGCTGGCTATGTCATAGTGTGTGTTAATCAATCATTGATTCTTTCTATTGAATGATACACCTATACTAGCTTAGCATGCTGCACATGGCCACCAATCATTCATTCATTTATTACAGTAGTCAAAAGCAACAACTATGACTTTAAAATGTGCTGTCCTTAAAGGATAATTCCTGTTTATTACAACTTATCTTCATAGTTTTGGCCATAGTTCATTCCTGTGAAGTAGTGTGACATTGATATAGACCCTTAAAACCTGGTAAGGAGGCGGTCTGTCTGCATGGATGGGTCAGCAAAGCAAAGGACTTTGACAAAGAAAGGCCACTGTTCACTTCAGATTTCCTACCAAGAGTCAGCATTACTTTCTTTTGACCTTGACAACGAAGGTGTGTTATGATCTAACTGGGCAGCTTTTGTGTCCAGGGGTTAAACTGGGATTTGTTATGTGGGGGGGCTCACAGGAAATCCGGTGAAAGTTCTGATGTTCGCAAGTTCTTACATCACCTCATTTAGGCCTGTGTTCTCTACAGCTACAAAGAAAACATGTTTTAGTCATTGTTTGAATTATTAAAAATAAAATAAAAAATAAATAAATAGAATGAGGGCAGACGCACTATCCTCAACCTGGATGACTAATTAGTATAATGAGTATATCTGCATAATATGGTAACATTAAATAAAAAGTATAATGTTAATATAATAGTGTAATGTTAGTATAATAATAATATATTAATTATATATGGTTAGTATATTCATATAAGTTCATGTAGTGGTACACTTCCACCAGTATAATATTAATTCCAATTGGACAACACAGCAGTTTAAGAAACACACAACCAACATTTATCGCTTTTGTAGGTTTTGTTCTTCATTAAATTCTTGTGGAAGAAAAATGCTCTACATTGGTGGTCACTCTCTAATGTGTTAATGCTAAGTACCAACTTGTCAATAATCAATAACCATTCATGCATAACAATGAGTTCAACATTTCTAAAGTTTGCTGCAGCATGTCAACTTTTTTTTAATGTCCCGCCTCATCCAGGCTGTGATTGGTTCGGTTCACGAAGTGACACTGACGAGCGACTTCATGAAAAGTTGAACATGTTTTTGTAAGATAACCGATAACAGCCAGCTAGACAAACCCAAACCTGCTGATCTGATCCCTGTTGTCTTCTGTCTGACCGCTTCAGCTGCTAAACCTTGACTAACAGTTGAACTGGTCTCACTGGGCTGCTCTCTCTGCTCCCAGTGCCTGCAGCCTCACGAGGCTGAGATGACTGACTGGTAACGGCGTCAAATGAATAATTTGTTATTTTAAAATATTTCACTGCATCAGCCTCAAGACTTCAACCTCTCCTCTCTCAGGTTTTGTCCATCTTGCTCCACTCTTTATCCAAGTAACGCTTAAAAGAGGTGGGAAGTGGTGGGGCCCAGGTAATATTAGACTGGACCGGACCGAAAGAGATTGACTGGGAGAGAGAGGCTGACAGATGTAATACCCCCGGGGCTGAGCCCTGGACAGCCCCGGCCCAATTTAACCCCTGTTTGTATCTAAACTTAACCAAACCTTGACCACAGTGGTGGCAGATGAGGAAACGGTCATATGAATCACTTTCGTACCAGTGATTTGTAACGGTTTTAGAAGGAACTGTTCCTTCCAATAGGGGTGCTAAATCAACAAATGCTAACATGGGCCAATTTTAAAATGAAAATGAGAAAAAATATAATTTGTTGTTTAGTCTGGATTGGACTTGTTGTTCCTGTTGTACTGTTGAAATAAAAATATCAATTAGTTCAGCTTAAAGGATGTAACAGATTCAAGTCCTAGTTATTGGTATTGACCAGACTTTTCTCTGCCCCAAAATTAGACTGTAATAAATGAATGAATGATTGGGACTCATGGTTAGCATGCAGCTAATGTCCTCACTGGTGTTCTGTTTTGGTATTTTCCATGTGGAAGAGGACACTGTCCAAGTTTTACAGGACTGTGAAGATGGAAATAATGATGGTGGAGTTGCTGGTGAAGTGTTGCCACCGTGGTTTGAAAGAAGTCATTAAAGTGCCAGAGCTGGCAGACAGGGCAACGAGTCAAGGAATGTCGAAGGCAGGGGAATGTTACCACATTTACCATTGACAGACAGACAGACGGACAGAAAAAAGATCAGTCAATGGAAAACACTTCCCACTTTCTTTCTTTTTCCAAATCAGTTTTCCTGAACATATGGAAACCTTTCATATACTGGACAATAGTGTGTGTGTGTGTGTGTGTGTGTGTGTGTGGAGGAGTTATATGTTACAGGTAGATGTTGAGTCCCTCCACTGTCTACATCTGAAATGAGTGGAAACATGTTACAAGTCATTCAGCACAAGGCATGTAAAACAAGGAGCACTGAGGGACGCATATCCCATCATGCCACTCTGTTAAGCTTTAAATGGTACTCAGTGTGACTTGTGTCCAACACCCCTGAAAAATTTAAAATTAGGCCCAGATACAGGGCTGATAGGGTCTTTTTTCCTGATTTATTTCAGATTTCAAAGCCTCATTATAATGACACAGCTATTTTTCTCTTCTCCTCTCCTCTCTTATTTAAAAAAAACCTTCACCCTTGAATTTACATGATAATATGTCCTCAGTAAGGACCTGAACTAGAGAAGGGTACAATCTAAATGCACTGTTGCTGCTGAGACAACTCAGGCCTACATGGTGGAGTTTCAGTTTGCTAAAGCCCTCAGGTACACATATTTACCTGCATAAAATTGAACATTAATCCTCCAGTCATACATCAACAGCCAACAGTTGATTTAAGAGAACACACATCTTCAAAAGCTAAAATACGTCTAAAGTATGGCTAAAATAGGTTCTCCTGTTTTGGATTCTCTGTTCCCTCAAAGGTGATCAGTTCGGCTGTTCACCAAAGTTGTGCTTGATGGGAAAGATTCACGCTGATTTTCTACACACACTAATTGCTGCATTCCCATTGGAATGAATTGATTTCACTGCAAAGTTTTGTGGGCCTGACTGGGCCTTAGACGTAACTAAACACGGCAACCCTTGAGGAGGTTATTATATTTGTTATTGTGAAGTGGGATGAAAACATACAAATGCATGTTGTGGGAAGCTCTGTTGGTTTCTCTTCGAAACTTCCTCCGTTGTTGTCTTTTGTTCGGATTCTGCTGCTGTCCTTCCCTCACATCATGCTGTAATGCACTGTTTAGGTGCTTAATTGCATGTTGCAGACATGTAGCATTAATTCCTGAGGATGTGGGCAACTGCTGCACTGAGGGGCTGCATTATGCGACTCATCTTCTGGGGACCATGAATGTGAAATTTCATTGTAATCTGTATAATAGTTGCTCAGATTTATCAGTCTCACTGCTAGCATAGCTAAAATTCATTTCCATTCAGCTCTCTCTGTTGGGGCCCAAATCTGTGGTGTTGTTGTACTGGATTGCCTTGTGTTGTAAGCTGGTCATGTTATTTACTTACTGCAGCTTCTTTCTTTCTCTTTCTCTGATCCTCCTCTGTCAAAGAAATTGTGCATTCAGTTTGCTCCTCCACAGCTTTATTTTTAGTCTTGCAACGCTCTCATCGCTTCCGTGATGACTAAAGGAATGATAATGCCCTCGTCTGCCTGCAGTATTTGTGCCGAGCAAAACTTCATCACATCCGATGTGGGCCGACAGAAAGGCTACTATCATCCCCTTTTTTCCTTTTCCCTTGTTCTCTTGTTTTGATACACAATGATAACAGCAGGGTTTTTACAACATGTACAATTTAGTATAAGAAAACAGGAAAACAGAAATGTCTATAAAGTGAGAAAAAGGAAAAGTAGGGGGTTTGGATGATAATACTATTACACTATTACTATTACATCTGCGTATACATTACTTACTTTGATACATTCTGCTTTTAGAGTCCAAAAAACTGCCGAGCCAATCATTTGCTTCCATGTATGTTCAGTATTGCACGAAGATCACAATATCGAGTGGGAAGAGGGAAAAAGATTGTCAGAGTGTCGTCAACATGTAGCATCAGCCTCACGAGCTAACATCATTAATGAATGGAATAAAGCAAAACTACGGTTTTGGGTCGGGTCTCAAACACGTGGAGTACAGGCTGGGTTTGGGTCTAGTTTTAGGCTTGTGCAAAACTCTACTTGGGACGCATTGAGCAAAAATGAAAGCCATTTGTATGAATTCATTTTATAGACTGATGAAGCCACAGCTGGCATGAAGCAAGGGGTAATGGGAGTTGGCAGATGAGCGTTGGATTCACCCGTTGATATTACCACCGCAACGCTAGACACATAACATTGTACATAATCAGGCTGTATTGTGCTTTAATTATATTCCCCACTATAACTGTATTTACATCCACATATACTGTAACCCGTGCAGAGGGAGAGATGTGAGGTAAAGATACTGTGTGAGAGAGAGACCCTTCTAAAAACAACAGGAATTGAGTTATTGTAGTTATTGTATATTACTGTATTAAGGAACTTTTAAACCCTTAGCACACTCCTCCTCTGAGTCATATCTCAGTCAAATCTGAACACACATGATGATACACATATTTTAAGATACAGTGTGATTTAGAGGCGTATATCATTATCTCTGATGTCGACTGTAAACAAACATCCATAAATCACTTAGAAATAATAAAAAAAGAGGTCCTTATAACTCCAGAACTTGCCTGAGAATCATCACATTTTAAAGCTAGGGTTGGTAACGTTGAAGAAACCAGCAAGAGTAGGCTAGATTTTGAAAGTATACGTATCTGTAGTATCTTTTCTTTCTCTGCCATTCTCGTGTGACTAGTTCGCTTGTTTTAGCCGCCTAGCCTTGTGGAAGACTCCGGTAATGCGCAGTGAGGGCAGATTGCAGAGTGCGCGTAGGTCCGAATGAAATGATTGGACGGGCTTATTACAGTCCTACGACAGCCACAGACACTGTTTTTTTTTCCTTTTTTTGTCAGAACATTTGATTTATTGATTGCTGTCGGGATGTGAAGAGAATTTCAACAAATATAACAAAAAGTGCCTCTAAAATACACTGTCTACCCAAGCTTTAAGTTTAAGTTTCCTTCAGTATCAAAGTAATCCAGTCACAGCTGTCTGTACATCCATGGATACACTGCAAATGGGAGCTGTTAATAGCTAATTCCTCAGACTTTGAATGGTGCCAATTTGCCAAAATGTAAGGAAATATAGGCTAAAAAACAGAGGTCAAGTTGTAGCCCATACTCAATGAATCCATGGCAACATTATACTTCCTGTTTTCATCCCCCTGGGAACTGTAGTTCTTAGAGGTGATTATCCCCCATAGAAGTAAGACAAAGAATGATAGGAATGATAGAAACGATGAAATGATAGGAGTTATAAAATCCATTGATATAAAAATTTTTTATATTGCACTATCAATAATTTATTTTACATTATTAAGGCTCAAAAAGTCCCATCAACATGGTTCTTATATTCCTGGAACACTGCAGGTGTGTGGTTTGCCTGAGGTGGGCCCCACAGTGTCAGTTTGAATACCCCTGGTGTAATTGTATAGACTGATGTAGTCCTAGCGGGCAGTTATTCCTCAGAATTTGTTTTCAAAGCAACAAATATGCCATACATGATTTCTGGCATTGTAATACACCATTTAAAAACATGAGAAGCAAGAAATGACAGAGTGAAATTGTCTTCTTTGTGGCCAGGAAGCACTACAAAGTTTTCCAAAGTTGAGCAGCTGAGGCTGGTTTTGGTAATATGCGGGTGAAAAGACGTCTGTCATTTAAAAAAAACATTTTATATAAATTATATGGCTGATTGCAGCTCTTGTATCTACCTGAAAGTCAACAGTCAATGTTTGTGTGAATATTTAATTTCTTTGCATATTTTCTGGCATGTGTACACAGTATTCACATTAACCATTATCAGCAGTTTCAGTGTAAGAATACTGGTCTTACCGTGGAGCTTTTAAAGCCCATATGGGTCCCATACTGTGGTTCACAGTTGCCACACTCAGATCAATATAAGATCATTTTGATGTTGCTCTAATGTGTTGTTAACAGAACCCCATCCATCAGTGTCCTCTTTTGCTTTCCCAGACATTATATGTCAGTATAAATGAAGCTGATTGGTCGGTACAGTGTCAGAAAGGACTCAGCAGAGCAGTGTCACACTTTATTGCTGTAACATTTAAAAGAAAATTAAGACAAGAAAATAAGCATGTCATTCATAATTCCAAAGAAATTAAATAGTTTCTACTGAAAACCTTGCATCTCCAAATGATCAGTTTGTAACCCACCATAGCCATATCTATCAGTGATATGATAGTTATCCTTGGCCAGTGAGCATCACTGTTGGAAGGTCACAGATTGCTTTGCCTCTCGCTGTATCAATTTCCACATTTCTAGTATAGGGTAAGATTTCCAGAAGCCTTTGCTTTTTATATCTGCAGGAGATGTCTTCTCCCTAGAGGAAGGTGTCCTTGTTTTTGTCTTGTCAAATAGAAAAAAATCCTAAACTCTAAAAATACAGACTGTGTGACAGTAGGTCCTTGCTTCTCTTTTCTTTGTGGTTTCAAGTAGTTGAGATGTGGCTCTGAATCTCTTCTTTGGTTTTCAACATAAAAAACCCCCAAAGAACCAAACAAAAAAATAGGGGATCACGAAGCTTCTTAAGGCCAAGAGTACTGTAGCTCATGACTGATCAATCCAGGAGAAACTAACAGCATTGGGTGTGTCAGTCAAAGTAATTCCCAGAGTGTAAAACCCGCTGCTAATATTGTAAAAATAAAATAGGAATAGTGGAAAAGATTAACTCACTCAGGCTAAATCAGTCAGCAGCCTACCTAGTAATGCATTCCCTCAACCCTGCATGATCCCACAATGGCTTTTATCTAGATTCTTGCCAGCTACAAAAAAAGAAAGAAAAATCACAGTCAATTTTAAACTCAAACTAACCTGGTTACAATCTGCCCCCATATATGATCACTTGTTATCTTGTGACCAAAGTTCTGTACTTAGGCCACATCATAACACCGTGTGTGTAACCAATGTGTTCCCATGGTCAAGAATGAATCTCCATGCTACAGTTAAGTCCGTCAACACAGATGGGTGCCCGATCAACCAATCACTGTAGACACAGTAGTAGGCATAGGCAGTAGACATAGTTGTAGACATACAGTATCTGACCTGGTGTCCTTCTGGCCACATATCTTGATGTTGTGGTGATGCAGCTTGTTTGACTGCTCACACCAGCAGTAAAAAAAAATAAATTCAGGTTTACTCTTTTTATCACTGAGATGATACACTCATACGCACCTTCAGTCACATTTAAAGTACCTTATGAACACGTGCACACTTTTACTTATTCTTTTCACACTTAATCTTATTCTTTCTTTTTCCAGTCATCATCTCACACACACACATGCCCTGCCACTCTAGTTGCAGCCATGGAAGTCCTGAGAAACTTCTGTCCTAATTCCTTGGATGTCAAACTGTCGAACTTTGGTGTGTTCTTGTGTATTTGTCTGCTCTCAGCATGCGGCAGCTATGGCAGTAACTATTCAGAATGGGAACCTTCAGGAAGGAAACCCGCAACTTTCCTCTGTCTTTTTTGTTTTAGCTGTCCTCCTTTGTTTTTCACCCTAAGCTGTCTTTCCTTTCAGGGTCTTTCACATCCTTTTCTCCTCTTTCTCAGTTCTTGGCTGCACTCTTACTGTTACACTATTTTGTCACATTTTTGTAACCTCTCCTCACCACACTTTAGTCACCACTGTTCAGGTTTATTAAAGGCTATATAGCTATATAAGGCTATTCTGTTTGGCTATTAGGCATTTAACAATTGGCATAAAATAATATTGATCAGATGCATTTGTCTTTCTTAAACCAACAATACATGGCGTGACAGTGGAAGGCATCTTTAAGTAATCACTTTAAATTTCATGATAATGTGACATATTTGTATGGCCCATCATATGGTTGCATTTGTCCAACACAAATGTCCAATCTGTTCAGTTTTTCTAAAATCAGTTTTTTTCCTTCCAGGCAGCCATTGATTTCATTTCATTTCATTTCATTCAGATTTGTTGATATATGAAATTCTACATATTTGATCACGATGTATGTTTAACCTTAGCATCCCAATAGATGTTCAGTAGATACAGACACTTATTAATCACTGATAAAGACACTTACTAAAACTGTTGGACTATGGACAGACTGAAGGATGTTGGGGAAGAAGTCGAATATAAGACGATGTCGTCTGCATATAAGGTGATTTTATGATGGTGTGATCTTAATTTAATGCCAGATAGTGCTACTATTTTGCCCTATAGATGTAGCCAGAATTTCTGTTAAAAGAGCAAAGAGTAATGGGATGGTAGAAATCCTTGTCTACTAAGGTTAGACTATGGACTGGCTGAAGAAATGTTGTACATGAAGCTGATTTCAGGATCTAATGCCTGATATGTTTTTATTTTGCCTCACTGGATTAGCCAGGGATTCAGTGAAAAGAGCAAATAGTAATGGTGACAGTGCATCCCTGTCTCATGCTTCTTTTTAAGTAGATGCTTTAAAGAAAAAAAGTTTCACATTTCCATCTTCTCTGTGTTTACCACATTGCATGTGTGTCCTGCCAGGAAGAGGGATCCCTCCTCTCCTGTTAAAGGGTTTTTGTGAAGCTTTTCCTTATCTGAGTTAAGAAGTTAAGGACAAAGACCCCAATTACACTTGTCATTTCAAGTGTCTCGTATCCAGATAAAATTCAGATGAGATTGAAGAGACGTTCATTTACACTCAGTCACATACTATGCGTCAAGTGTAAATCAAGGTCGGCCCTCCTCCAGTTCTGAAGGTGATGGTAATGCACCTGAAGCTGTTTGGAGAAGAAGAAGAAGCAGTTTAGTTACAACAATAACAGGGAAGCTAGCGTTAGCTATCCATAAACACAAACACAGTGGTATTCATGAAGTTCATGACCGAAACAAAAGTTTTATCGTCTTCACAGGCTCTAACCGATGCCACTCCCTCACCCATACAGATCATCCAGTGGTTGAACTGATCAGGGATCAGATTAATGCTATAGCAGCGCGATGTTTGATCGAATGTGTAGAAATCGCTGGAGCAGTTTTAAGCTGCAGAGAACAACAAGCTGATTTCAATGTCATTTAAGTGTAACTTTAGTTGCTGTTATCACAAGGACAGAGGAGACAGACCATGCACGTATTAAGAAGGTCACACAGTGAGCTTCTATTTCCACAGACTGTACTGACATAAAAAGTCACACCTTTCAACATCAACGTCATTAAACATACTAAGAACTGTTTTCATAATGGTCCCTGTCTGTAACTGAATTATGACATCACAATAAAGCATGGAAACAAAATAAAGGTGACCATGTGATGGATTCTCAAGAAAGTTTAAAGGCTCTGCAAGTTGTACGTGAGAATGGAACTACTGGCTGCCTGGAAATCAATCTATACATTAGCGACATGGTCAGCAGTAACGTAAAGTATGTGGTTTTTAGTTAATGGGCTAATGTATATGAAACCTCTGGTCCTTTAAGGGGATTTGCAGACAGCAAAGCTTGAAAGGATAGTTCTGATTTGTTACAACTTGTGTGTTATTTCGTAATTTTGGCATTTCTATAAGCTATGATACTGTAACATTTTCAACGTCTGATGGGCAAAGAAACACAAGCAGTCAGACGATAAGATTTGTTGTAAACAAGTCACCAACCTTGGACTTCAGAAGCCTGGCATTTAAAAAGGAATCTGATCCTCCTTCCTCTCTTCTTCCAACAGAGGAAATATATGATCTGCCAAGTCCAGTGTTAAGCAGTATGAAGTAGCAAGCACAAGAAAGGGTGTGAGGGAACCAAGAAAGGACAGCTCCATCTATTGATGTTTTCTGTTTCTTTCAATGAGAACTTTCAAAGGAACTATAACCCCCCCACCCCCCACCCCACACACACCCTCAGCTTGACTAAATAACTTTTTGTTTTGTACCTCTTTTCCAAACAGTCTCTCAATAGTGTGTGAGCTCTCTGTAGCAGGAGTCCATCTATCACGTCAGGGAAGCAAAAGCTGAGAGAGACAAAGGCTGCACATAGTCAGCAAAGAAACCCTACGACCTTTGACCTGTGTGTTGATGCCCCTGCTGTTGGAGAAGAACTCTTTTTTTCAAGCATGTTGTGTGGTTTGTTTGTGACTGTGTGTGTGCTTTATACTGTGACAACATATGTTTCCTGCAGACTCCGTAGCCATAGTTACATACAGTATATTTCACTGTTCCTCCCATTAGCAGACTCCAAATGAGCTGTTTTACTTGAATGTCCAGTCAAGTGATCTGTAATTTACACACAACAAAGCTTTAAATTACAAGAGCATTTGTGATTATGTAATCATCACACAGACACGTTAATCACAACTCACAACATGCACTAATCTAATGTAATTACTTTATTAGCGCCATTAATTGCTTTATTAGCAACAGAGGTTTGAATTAAAGCAGCATTTTTTTGTCATGTTTATAGTATGTTTGTTATGGCTCATGTGTTAGCAAACAGTAGACAGAGCAACATTAGCATTCATTTAAAGTTGTGTTTTTGTCCACCTGAAAAATCTAATATTCACCCTCCTCTTAGCTCCCATCAACTCCTGAGAAAAATATCTGGCTCTTTAACGGCTTAATACTCCACTATGTTCGTCAGCTAGTTGCTAACTGTGTCTGTCTGCTGTTTGGTGCTGAGCAGGTAGTGTACTGTGGGTTTATCAGAGCAACCTTGGTAGGTAAGGTTGTGAGCGTAAAAACCAAAATAATGAGCTCAAAGACACTTAAAACGTCTGTAGAACTGAGGCAAACTGCAAGTCAGGTGACAGTTCTCATCATTACGAATGACTCCTTTCACAATAAAGATATTATTCGATCCATTGTTTATATAAAAAATATTGGTTTGTGCAGCTTTAAATATTAAAATGATTCCATTAAAGATGAATTGGAGCTGCAGATGGCTGTGGAATACTATCATATTTTCTCACCACAGAGCTATTAGTTGCTTATTTTCTCCTGTAGGATGAATTCCCCATGGTTCTTTACACCTCTGTGTTATGTATATTGTATTTTACGTAATTATGTAACAAAAATCTATAAGCATCAAATTAATGTGAAAGCAAAAGCTTAATGAAGCTTGACATAAACAAAAAAGTTTAAAAAAAAAAGAAAAAAAATCATAAAACCAGTACATAAAACTGTACAAATAAATGATGAATGAGTAACAAGCAAGTTCTATCCAAGACCATGAGATGTGCATGAAAGCTCTGGAAAAGGCTAGTAAGGGGACCTTGCCTTAAGATACTCTCAAATTCAAGCGTAAATGTTCCTGTTTTTTTGGCTGTAAACATAAATATAAAATTAATGGTTTAATGAAGCTTTATTGATGCCAAACAAAGCGTAAAGAAAAAATCTCAAAGCAGATCATGTGATCAAAATTTTGATTCATTATAAAGTTGGGGGATGTACAAAACAAGCAGGAATGTTGCTGACTTGATTGATAAATAATCTAAAACAAACAAATCTAAATCCTGCTTTTGTCTTTCATTGATAAAAATTTGAGCACCCATAGTAAGGGAGGGACACTTTTCATTGAAGCAGCCCCACTGTGATTCAGACTGATGGGATGTGAGTATTTGTGTCTGACGTAGCTTGCTACTGACAGCTAGTGTCTGTGTCAGTGCACAGTTGACACACAGCTGATATTTAGTGACATTTCCATCTGGCCTCTATAGCAGCAGTAGAGATGTTTTGCAGAGCGGCTGTAAGTAACCGCTCCTCCACACTTGCAGTTCGGTTGTATGTGCTAAAACATTTCCTGGTACACCAAGACCCCATAATCAAGTAAATGACTTGATAAGATACATTTTCTTGCACTGTGCAGTCATCATGTTTCCTCCATGTCTACTGTATAATTCTATCCTCCAATTATTTCCTTTAAAGCAGTGGGGCTGCAGACACTTAGCCCATAAAGCACACCGGCTCAGTGCTGTCTAACTCACACTCTCCACTTCTGCACTAGCAGAATTCTCTGAAAGCAGATTATTGCATTCACAATGCTATTAAAGCCTCTCCTTGGACAGCACGCACGCTCTCTGCTAATATACAGAACTTCTGGCATTATCTTGTATTGCAGTAGTCGTTCTACACCAGACTGCCATCTTGAGGTGTTCTGCCTCTGGGAACAACAGTGCTCATATGCTACATTCATCTCCATGCTGTTGTTGACACAGGCATTAGCTGTTTATACTGTATAAGATGTGTGGTCCATACAGTAAATCCTGTATATATCAGGGCTAAACTGACAAAGCTGTGCTAATGGTGGATTGTAAGTACATTTACTCAAGTACCGTACAAATCTTGAGGTACCTGCTTGAAAATGTTATTTTTACGCTGCTATATACTTCTACTCATTTCAGATTGAACTTAGTATTTTATTTGTCAGCTGCAGATACTAGTGACACTGCAGATTAAAGGGCAACTGCACCCATTTTCCACATCAAAGTGTGTTTCCAGATGTTGGGGAGTACTATTGCTTAACAGTATATAAAGCCTTTAGTGTCTCCAGAGGGAGCTGTGTGAAGTCTTATAAATGTCCTCAAGCGATGTCACTTGAGTCAGCATCGGTTGGGTCTGACTAGACTACAAGTTTGAAAATGGAGAAAAACACGTCCAGACCTCTGTAGCTCCTCATCTCTGCTGCAGGCTGGAGGCTGACTAAACTGTCATTGGTAGAATTGCATTGTGGGTAATGTAGGCGCTGCGTGTTGAATAAAAAAGACGATATCTCTGGTTCTGCTGCATCAATTTTAATTCTTCGTTTTTTAAACTGTCCATCATGAGTCCAATAATGTTATAGGAGTGTAATGTTAAATCGATAGAGTACTCTTTATTTTATACAGCATACAGTATGGTCAGCTCATAAAATACAATGTATTGTTAAAGATTAAACTGCCCAACAGTATATAAAGAGAGTACAGAGTAAATTTACAGTTGATGTCTGTCCCTTCTTGGCAGACTGTGGCATGACTTGGCAGTTAGAGGAGAATGATGGTGTAAAGGATGAATCTGCAGATAGTGAAATTAGCCTCTGTTGTTCACCCTCTCTTGGTCTCATATCCAGATCTGTCTAGCAGCACACACACACACACACACACACTTTTGTGTGTATGTTTGTTGAGTTGTACGGTGTGTGAGACTGTATAATAGAACTGTAAGAGGCTCTGACACTTTGTCCTTTGTGCCTGTTCTTCCTGTTTCTTTTTGCTGTTTCTCCTTCAGCTGTGAAACATGAAGGGCACCCTGGTGTACGTGTGTTTACAGATGGATAATATTTAGCAGCTGGACAGGTAGTTAAAGGCATGCTGCACTGCAGACTCAACGACATTGTCTTTTTCTGCAGTGACCTGCCCAAACAGCAGCGGTGACTCTCCCTTCCTGTTTCTTTCTTCGGACATCATAGAGACATCGTCCTCCGACTAGCCTGTTTTTCAACTTGTTAAAGCTGCATTCATTGTTTTTTTCTGTCCAGCTGAAAACCCAACATCTGACATCTTATCACCTTTTAGAGCTGTTGTATGACATTTGCTTAGCTGCAGTTTAAAGCATTCGTATGTCTTTTTTGCTAAACAGCGGCCCCTGTGGCCACTAGTGACAATTACATGATAATGTGCCACTAAATGTACTGTAACAATAACACAAGTAAAGAAAAGTCAGTAAGTCGCTGTAACATCAGTTTATTTATAAAAATGTATATATAGTTGTTTTCGTGACAACAAAAGTTAAAACTTGAATTAGGGCGGCAAGGTGGTGCTATGGCTAGCATTGTCGCCTCACAGCAAGAGGGCCCTTCTGTGTGGAGTTTGCATGTTCACCCTGTGCCTGCGTGGGTTTTCTCTGGGTACTCCGGCTTCTTCCCACAACCCAAAGACATGCAGGTTAGGTTAATTGTTGACTCTAAATTGCCCGTAGGTGTGAGTGGTTGTCTGTCTCTATATGTCAGCCCTGTGATTGACTGGCGACCTGTCCGGGGGGCGTACCCCGCCTCTCGCCCGATGATAGCTGTGATCAGCTCCAGCACCCCTGCGACCCTCTAAGGATAAGCGGTATAGATAATGGATGGATGGAAAACTAGAATGATAAAAAAATGACTGTATATTTCAGTATTATTTCTAAATTATTTTCTTAACTGTTGACATATGGTCCACTGAATTAAACTGAATTTAAACGGTGAAGCCCATTTCCTTAATTACCATTTTTCCCAGCAGACACGGACTTCTCATACCAGGAAATGCACAGGTATCATTCATGATGGCATTGTTCCATTTTAGTGTCACAGTAAGCCATGACAGTTAGCCAGCATGTGTAATAGCAGGGCCCTGGTCCTGAACACTTCAATGGAATGCAGCCATAATTAACTTAGTTGGTTATACCTGTGTTTGACAAGTCAAGATGTCTACCGTGACACAGCTCTATGGGGGCAGTGATTTGACACAGCAATCACAAGCACATGCCGAGTGACACAGGAACAGGCCCATAAAGTTTTGATGGTCTACGTGGTAGCAAACAGTTGCTTATTTAGACATCAAGTAGACATGGAGCAATATGATCATTCATTTGGAGTTGTGTTTGTGTCCACCTGATGAATGTAAGTCCAATATTCATTCTTTTGTAGCTCTGGTTTGGTCTCCACCAACTTCTGAGGAAAATATCTGACTCTGTAGCTGCTGAATTGTACACTATGTTGACTGAGAGACAGAAAACCAGAATAATGAATTAAAGGAGGCTGCAGATCTTAGAGTTGGTGATAATCCCTTTGGGTCTATCCATACTAGTGTCTGATAGAACAGATACTATTGAGTTATTATTTAGTATTGAGTGTAGGTCACCTGTGTGTTGGCAGCACTCTGAGACCGACATACAGTCACTGTTGTGTTTAGTGAGTGACACAAGCCATTGAGCCGCCTGTGTAGACAGCTGGACTGGAACTGGATAAAAGAAAAGTGTGTCTGTTTCATCAGACACGCGTGAGACGGACTGAAAGGCTTTCTGTGTAGACACGACGTTAGTCTTGTTGCACAGAGGCTTTCTGTCAGGCTCGAACATGATATGAACTTTCTGTTCATATTCAGGACTTCTGGATGCTCATTAAAGTGTAGTGGATAACACTGTTTCCTGCATTATTGTCAACTAGCCGAACAAATTCAGGATGAAGCACAGGCTGAATTTAACAACTAAGTACAGTGGAAACCGCTTACAGTGATCAAAAAGTTTGGGACAGAATCATTCCTATACAAATGCTGTTTAAATAATTCGCTTGTATTAATCAAGTAGTCCACTTACAGTGTTCATTTTGGGTCTTTTCCTACATGACAATATATGGAAAACATTTATAAAACTACAATAATTCTATTTTTTTACTTTACTCCCATGATACTTTGCCTCACAGTAACCTGTGTGCTTCCAGCTGGCTACCTGAGGCTGGTGCGGCGTGCACGTTGAAATCATGACGGCAAAAGAAAGTCATTTTCTTACAATTAAAAACGTAGTCTCCTTGAAGCTTATGACAAACTGCCAAATCAAGCCAACGAGAAGCAGCAGCAAAACTTGGTGTTCCTCAGACTACCTTGTGTAGTCGACTCAAACAACAAGAAACAGTCAGCTGATAGTGATGGAGACAGAAAACGAATGCACACAGGGAAAGCACCTGTAGTTGAAGCCGCCCTTGTCAAGTGGATTGATAATGCCCGGTCACGTAATGCCCCCTAAATAGCGGTGCTGTCCGTTTTATTACTTTATATTCATGTAATAAATATACAAATGTCAATTGGATGGTAATCTGCATGAGATATAAAGAAAAACAATATCCGCTTATAGTGATCAATTTGACCCGGACAGACGTGATCACTATAAGAGGTTTCACTCACTGTACTTGCTAAGTGGTAAGAATAAGCCCTTATCCTCCAGTAGTTTTAAAGCTAAACATCTAGTAATAGTAATGAATAATAATATTTAATCTGTCTTTTCTCTTCCAGGTAAGTTGACATGGATCTGTACAGACCAGAAGCCTCCCTGTAGGTAACTTCACCTTACTGTCTCTGCTTCCCATGTGGCTTCAGTCCCTGTCTTTTTGTTTCTTTTTGTTGGATGCAGCGTTGATTTTCAGTGGAAATAAGATATATCAGGCTTTGGCTGCACAGGCAATACCTGTTACTAGGATCAATTGTTGGTTTGGGTCTTTGCGTGGCATTTGTTGTTTGTTTGTCTTATTGACTGCTGTTGAACTTCTGAGTGGATGGAGATAATACAGCAACATGATGTGTGGAGACAGAAGACAGAAGCAGACCAGCATCCTGTCTGATCTCATTACTTGGTGTCATGCTGTGATATAAACCATCGCTATAGATACAGTGGATGATCAGAGAGGGGACTTGCTTCATACTGCACTGTCTGTACTTTCTCATATATTAATATTATATGTGTCTTTTTGTCTTTCTGGTGACTGTTCACGCTCTTGTAAAGCTTCCATTCATTATCTTAGATCTATTTTAGATGCGTTCTCATATACCTGCTGTAAAGATCCCACAAGCAGCAGTCTGAATTTTGATGCTGTTTGTCCTCGGGTGAAATTATCCTCTTTATGCAGTTTCTTCATGTTCAGAAACAGAATGTGTGTGTCTGCTGTATTGAGTTAGTGTGTCTGGAGAGGCTCCGGTCGCAGCAGACTGACCTTCCACATGCAGAAGATTATGATGCAGTAGCTTACTGAACAAATGACAGCCAGCCAATGGCTTGACCTGCAGTACAGTAAGAAACATCTTACCTTACCGGTCACTGTTTGCATAGAAGGGAATGACCAGCCTGGACCAGATCCTGCCTCAGAGGCATCATGGGTTTGGGAAGCAGGTGAGCTGGACTCACTGTGAATGTGGGATCTTCTGCTGTGTAGCCTGGCTGTCAGACTGGGTGCACCTCTAAAACCTGACCCTTCGTTGTTGCCCGCTGGCTCAGTGTGCCCTCTGCTGGCTCCCTGTGAGTTAATACTTTATTTGATTCAGACATTTCATTCATTCATTCATCCATCTTTCAAATGGGAGGTACTTGCACCAAATTGGGCAGCACAGGCCCACCTGTCCCTTGGACTATGGTACCATGAAAGATCTTGTTTGTTTATGTCACGCGTATGTAGAACCTCCTGCTCTCTAATGAAGATCAATTGTGACTAAGTGCTGTCTGCCTTTTGTTAAAAAAAAATCAATGAACTGTGAACCCCCAACTGACAGCATACACGCACAGCTCAGTGAATGTGCATTGTGTGTGCTCTGTTCCCCTTGAGTGAAGCAGATGCATCAATTATTTATGAAGATGCCCTCAGAGAGCCGTCATATGTTTGTATGTGTGTGTGTGCTGTCTTCACTATGTATAATTAATGTGATAATAAATACCCTGCTGAGGTAATAACAACAGGGGCAGCACAGTTACTCATACAGATAGTGTTAACACTGATATAACTATGTATTTATACATGAAAGATTTCCTCTAACTGTTTAACGTAGTAACATTGTACTGAGATTCTCTCAGTCACCTCATTCATTTCCTCAGTCTGCCTCTCAAGGTTTCAGAAGTAATTCATATTGTAATTTTGAAATTGGACTGACGTGACAGGAGGAAGGTGTGTAATAGGCTTTAAGTACA
Organism: Oplegnathus fasciatus; assembly: GCA_003416845.1. NCBI lineage: Eukaryota > Metazoa > Chordata > Actinopteri > Centrarchiformes > Oplegnathidae > Oplegnathus > Oplegnathus fasciatus. The sequence goes on along the minus strand of NTHP01000041.1, from coordinate 617,775 downwards.
GTAGGAGAGGTGACATGTTTGTGTACAGGTGATAAACAGGCGTGTGCATGTCTGTGTTTGGAATGTAGATGATATACAGTATAATACATGATATATGGTGCCAATATTGGCCTTTTATTCACAAGACTAAAAGTCTGATTCTAAAAAAAGCAGCTGCTCAGGCTGCTCTATATACAGTATACTGTAGTACAGTATGCAATTTGTCCTGAGGAAAGGTGAATAATAATACAAATAATAATAATAAATAATAATAATGTGTGTAAGAAAGAATCATGTGCTACAGGAGTGATCAGGAGGTCATTAAACCAACTGTGGAGCATTCATTTTGAGATTCATGGTTATCTGGCCAGTAGTTGAGATGTTGCTGTGAATAAAGTGATGGATGGATGGTTAAACAGAGGGACAGGCATGATGGAGTGTTGACCACATCCCGATTTTTAATGTCCAGTTGCAACGTTTTTCGAATTTTCGCATTCTAATATCTGTGCATGGCAATAATATAATTATAATTAATAATAATAATAATAATAAATAATAAAAATCATGGTTATGATTCATAAAAATGTGAACGTTAATTGTTCTGAAGATTACATAGCAGGACAGGTGTTTGGGGGTCCAGTCCCTTGGTCTGTGATGATAGATGCACTCTGTGTTGTGGTGTTGTAGTAAGTGGACCCAAGTGCAGGGCACAGACGTGGAGGTAAGGTGAAGGGATAGCAGGCAGGCAGCAAGCAGGCAGATGTGAGGCGATCCTGAGGCACACGGGGAAAAGACAGTAGTAAACAACTTGAACACGAACATGAATACGAGGAATAGTTCTCAGGATCACTACACCAAAGAGGCCTGAAGCAAGTAGCTGAGTCAACGATCTGGCGAGGACTGGGTAGAGAACTGGGGTAGATATAGTGCAGCTGGTGATGAGCTGATTGAAGGCAGGCGTGCAGGCTGATCATGGATCCAGGAGCCGGGAGAGTGGAAAAGGGAGTGCCACGCCCACAGCACACACACAGACACAGAGAGAGACAGACAGGGGAGCACAGGAAACACAAGGGAAAATACTGGGCCACGGCCATGACAGTTTGGTCTTGTCAGATGCACGACACATCTATACACCATCTTGTACTTGTGACAACACCATGGTTAAGATTTGGTTAGATTCAGGTACAAAAACAACTTGGCTAGGTTTCAGGAAAGATCATGGTTTGGGTTAAAATAAATACTTTGGTAAGGTTAGGGGACCTTCATCGTCACGGTTACTATAATGACCATATAATAACCATGCGGTTAAGGTTAGGGAACGACTGTGCTCATGATTAAAAGGAACCAACATTGACCACGCCGACCTCCTCCATACGCACACTTTGTCGCTATATAACAACGTCACCTGACTTTGTCCTTTGCTCCTGCCATAATTACTGCAGCCTCTAGAGGGCGCTGTCACTTGAACATAAACAGATGTTTTTAGGGGCACTAGCTGGAACTGCTGATGCTGTCATTCTTCTAGAAAGGAAAGTGTAAACTTGCAGAGAAAACCAAATCACTGTCACGCTGTGCAGCTTTGGCATGCAAATGTCTTCTCGGTCATCCCGCTCACTGGATGTCTAGAAGTTCTGAAGTTTACTCCGGTAGATTTTTGTTGCACTTGAATAAAGTTGGGAGACTTTTGAGAGACTGATTAAAATAAGGAATGATCAATCATACAACTGTTTCCACAGAATACTAACCATAACTGAATGTGGCATTTAAATTGAGTCAAGTGGCCCTTCACTAGGAACCACAGCTCTTATGTGTCTGCTCGGCTTCCTGTACAACTGAGTCAAAGGTGATTTTACAGTGACTCTGTGTGTCTGGTGCCAGTTACACGCTGCTGCTCCAGACACAGATCTGATTTCTGCTGCACACTTTTATTTATGGCAAACTGTCAACTGTGTTATTTTTGACAGGGACACTAAATGTCTCTCTGTCCCTCTTCTCTGTGCGTAAGTGTCTTTGACACATTAATGTGTCATGTGAGCTGCTGCCAGGAATAACACGGTACAGTCACAATAGGTGTGAGTGCTGTGGAGAGGGTCAGGAGAGGAAGAGGACACAACGCGCCGAAACATGTTCAGTCGTCTCACTGAACACAGTATGAACACTGCCTCCTGGTGGATCAACCGCAGACTGGGAGTCATGCTTACTGGTCACAGATCAGCCATAATATATTTAATGGAAGCTTTAATTTCCATCATTAAGTAATAATAAAGCTCTTTCAATGGCTTTAGTCACATGCAAAGTCATTGTGGTTGTAATGTTAGTAAGCATCCTCAAGAGGGCGCCATTCACCAACTGAATATGGTGGAAATGAGAAATGGATAAACAAAAGCCCCCACATAGATTCTTCTATGTTGTGAGACTTAGAAGATGAAAGCAGAAAAGAAGAAGAAACAAAGCAAAAAATATATTATACTTGTGCTTGCACTTGTTAGTTTGTTGCTGTGTTTCTTTTCTGTTGCAGGCTGTTTGTATCTACCTCTTTTAAATTGTCTTTAAACTGCTTTATACATTATATATACACCATGCAACCCCCACATTTATATACATGATAAACCTGAAATATATTTAATGTATTTATCTGTACTTTCAGACCTCACATACCTCATATAAATCTGTGCCTTAGGATCCACTAGGGGGTGTTAAGTGGCCAAGCTGCCTGTTGACTGGTTAGAGTGTCCTCACCATCCTCTGTATGTAGAGTTTGAGCTTCTCCTCCCTGGACAGAAATCCGCTCTAACAGGGTGAAAATTCTTTTAACTTTCATGTCATCAAACTGGGAAATGGTTATGATGAGTGAATATATAATAGTCTTCAAAAATCAAAAATGTCTTGGTTGTGGTGTACAGAACACAGGACTGATGATCTCAGAGTCATCCTATTTCTGAATTGACAATTGAATGTTATTTTGTGCATTTGCAGTGTGTTTTCACTGTCTATGTTGTTGTCGTGGCACACTGTTGGAGTACTGTATGATGAACTGCTTCACTGCGAAGTGCTACACCCAATGATTTGTGTCTCACTACTACCTGTTTCACTCAGTGTATGTTTGCCTGAGGAGGGACTGTGTTTCTTGAACCGCACCGTTAAATCAAAGCCAAAGATTAGCTGGACATTTTCAATAAATAGCAAGTGCCCTGAACTGTGAATGTATGCTTTATTTACTATAAATCACCAATGGAAGGCAGTTTAAATTGTCTTTTCTTACACCTAAACAGTAAAGTTACAGGCTCCAGCTAAAAGATGCTAGAAAGCTACGTGAGGCTGCAGAGCTGGTGATGGTTCTCTGTGGGTTCATCACTACATGTGACCACTTTACACATAGTCATTTGATCCATTTTTAAAGCCCCTAAAAACTTAAAAAAATCTAAATAAATACTATGTATTATGAGTTTTAAGTAACACCTTAAAAACTCAGCTAATCTTCTTTATCAGGACTGTGTGGGTGTGGTTTGATCACATTTGATTGACCGCGACCAAACGACCCACCAACTGTCATCAGATTCTGATTTGAATGCTGCTAAACTGTGATTGGTGCATGGAAGTGACATTGCCTTTTTCTAACTTAGCCCCTCCCACTTCAAACCAGTAAGAAGAGCACCGAGAAAAAACAAACAAACGGTGAAATATCTTCAGGGCATTTTGGCAGAAAATAATGTGTTCATGTAGGATCCCAAAGCTCATAGTAAGATGATGATTGACAACGTACGTTTTCTGGGCCTTTAATATAAAAATACTGAACTTTAAGGATTATAAATTTAAAGCCAGTATGGGACAGCAATGCATAACACTCTATAGGCTTGTTTAATATACTGTCGTTACATGATATAATTATAATATGATATAATTCAAAAGTCATTATTTGGCAGTGAGAAACAAAGTGAGGTTAGTGTGAACATGTTTATTTGCCAGATGCTGCCTGATAGTATTTCACACAACAGAACAACTTAACACACAGAAAAATCTCTCTTTTGCTTATCTTCACTGTTTGCCCCTTCAGCTCTGTAAAACTAGGCCAGCGTCGGCTCATTCTTTTACAATTACTGCTCCTGTTTTACACGTTTGGGGATGGAGGTGGGTGGGGCGGGGGGTAATGAGGAACAAGATAAACGAGCGCAGTACAAGAAATCTATTGAAATAGTAATTAAAAGAGAATTGTACATTTTTATAAGGATGATGTCATTTTTGTTCAGTCTCATTGCAGTGAAACAAGAAAGCAAAAGCATCATATTCATAGAAGCACTGCTGCACAGCTGCTGCTTCATATCTATTCTGTATGTACATTTCTAACAACAGTGAAATCATGAAGGTCTCAGCTGACAGAATGTCTGCGGCCCCGCCTGTCTTTGTCGTCTCCTCATCAGCCCTCCTCCGGCCCCCTCCTCTCCATCGGTATTTTCCTCTCCAGCGTTCCCCTTTGCCCTGTTGCCCTGACAACAGACAGACACCTAGGCGAGGGTTTCCTTGGAGACGGGACAGATGAGGGTTCCCGCCCCTCTGGTCTGACAGCACGGTTGCAGCACCACCTGTGAATGTAAATCTGATTTAGATGATAAATACAAATCTTCTTTTCAGCATTAAGACAAACCGCTCAGAGTCTATTTTTGCATCACACAGGCTCAGAACTCTGGGAAATTGCAGTGCAGCTATGGTTCAAAGTCCAAATAGATTTTTTGGCTTTCTGAGTATAGATGATGTTCATAAGCACAGTAACACATGGCTGTATGGCAGATTGTGGCTTTGGATTTGAGGACATGGAGGGTGCAGGGACAGTGAGGATTAAGAATCATCTCCTGCTGTATTCTTTTTGTGACAGTCTCAAAGTGTATCACATGGAGGGCCAGTGGATCTTTATTGTTCCTCTAAGCAGTTATTGTGTCACATTTCAGACAGTCAGTTAGAAAAGTGAAAAGTTTCTGTTCTAAGATTTTAACAAGGAAATAGTAGATTAATTAAAGCAAAACATAAAGCCACCAAATGTTTCTTTAAAGCCATCCGGTGGTATCGAGACTGACACTGACAGGCAGCAATGTGTATCGCTAAAGAGCTGAAGTGAAGCCGGGACCACAGGGTTCTGTTCCACAAGTAAGAAAACCTCTTCAGAAAACCCGCACCTTTCAAAATCACATGAAGTTCAAATATCAGCATCAATCTTTGAAAGCGCGACAAACAAAGCTCCTCTCAGGAAGTTGTTTGAGATTGTAATGCTTTGGTTTTGAAGGCAGATTCTGGTTCCATCCGTGTTGTTTGTGCTAACTCTGACAAACTTAAAGCCACTACAAGGAACTTTCATTTTGTGTTGATTTTGGCGGCCCCTGTGGACAAAAGCGGTAGTGTTTCCCATGAGCACCACCGCCTTGTGTCGTAAAGATCTTGATCTGGCTAGCACGTGCATTTGATTTGGAGGCGAGTGAAAGAAAGACGCAACTTATTTTTAATACTGTTTTTCTTTTTTAAACAGCCGTTTGCAGGATGTATCGCGATGAGGTAATGTATCTATTTGTGGCTATGTAAGATTAATAACTGTAATATGACGACGGTGAAACAAAGTAAACTTTGTTTTAGTACCGTTCATACACTGAGGTTACATGTAAGCTTACAACTAACGGATTCAGTTGCTCTGTAATAGCATTTTTGTTTAGAAAGTTCAAGTTATCAACATTCCCTCATAATGTTCTGTCTTCATAATAATAAGCCAACAGCAAGATATAGATCTGTAGCAAGACCAACATAAAATGTTCCGTTATAAGCCAGTTGTCTTACAGTAATGTCCATCGTGACCTAACGTTATACGTCCATGGACTGTAAAACACGTCTCGTAATGTATTTCATAAATAAAATAGACACATTACAGACCTGTCTAGGAGGAAGAGGGACAATTCAGGATCGGTTTTCAATCCTTTCAAATCCCGCAATCCTCTCCATCTGTTGAATGACCGACCAAGGTTGACTCGTGCTTTCGCCCTTTTAGCTCTTCTTTGTTCTTTGGTTAATTCTTTGCTTTTTCTCTTTGCTGATCCTGCCCCAGTATCAGCCAGAACCACAAAATATAACTTCAAAAATAAAATTATCTTAAGAAAAATCTCCTCCTGCTTCCTTTTAACTGGCTAACGTACGACTCACTGCCAAACTTTACATTGGAAAATGTAAACAGGCTCCTCAGGTCTGCGGGCTGTAAATGGTTTTGTCTGATTTCGCGGGGAATCGGACCCGGTGACAGGCATTAAGAATAACTGTATAGAAATACCCAATCTTCTCGCTGATGGTCTCGTTTGCTTTTGTCGGTCATATAGAGGCATCAGTATTAAATTGAGACTGTTTCACAACCAGTTAAAAACTCTTTGTAGTAACTTTAACTACACCATCCAAACATTAGCTTGCTTGCTAGCTTTTAGCTAACAAAACTCTGCAGAAAATAGAGCTACTTGTTTCTGCACTGCAAAACATAAAAGATGACACAATCACAAAAAGATGCTGCAAATAGTGACTTAAAGTTAGTGCTGAAGTGAAAAAGTTGAGTAAACTTTTTCAAAGTTTGAAAAAGTAGTTTTGGTCTCTGCCAGCACAAAGAGAAATATCTGGCTGTTTAGCTGCTAAATGCTCCGCTGTGTTCACCGGCTAGTGGAAAACCAAAACAATGAGCTGAAAGAGGCTAAAAAGCTTCATAGAGTTGAGGGGACCTGCAGAGTTCAGTGATAATTCCTCACTGTGACACCTGATGTTACACATAGTCATCTGATCCGTTGTTTACATAAAAGTAGTGTAGCTGTAAAGATAAAATAGCGTGAGCAGCAGTAAGGTGGTAAAGCAGCACATGAAGACATTTGTGAGGATTATTTGGTGTGTTACGTAAAAAACAGTGATCATCTTGGCAACAGCACCGCTCTACCTCTCACACAGTTACTTCCTTTGGAAGCCATTGGCTCCAATTAGGCTCTGTATTAAATTTAACACAGCATGGGTGAAACAGCTACTTATCACCACCTCCTCTGATTGCAAGCCAGAAAACAGGTGCTGCTCCACTTACACAGTATACCCCTGACAGGTAATTATTAAACGAGAGGGATTTGGAAAGGGTGGCAGTGCCTTCAGGGAATGGCTTCTTTTTTGTGCATTTCCCCCTCCTTCCCTTTCCCTCTCTTCTCCCTCCGTCACTTCTCTTTCCCGTCTCCTCCTTTCCTCTCCTCTTCCTCTCTCCTTTGCGTCTCTTTGTCCTTTCACCTTCCTGCTCTCCCTCTCCATTCCCTGCTTTCTTCTTTTCCCTTTCCTCATCCTCCTCCAACAACATCATGCCTGTTTGATCTCCAGCACTGAAAACCAGCAGCTACCACTGTGCCATCAAAAGCATCTCTATGGTTGCTATGGTTATTCACTTAGATACAATTACTATAGCAACGCCGTTTCGGAGGGCCTGGGAGGAAGTGGCTCAGCAGGAGTCCAGGTGGAGACACACAGAACACATACACTATGGATACACACAGTAAAGTTTCATGTTGGTATACCAGTGAGGACTTTCCAGTGGATTAACTGGGCCCTTTATGGTTTCCAATGAATTTTATTTCAGCAGGGATGCCACATACAGTCAGTGAGCGCAGGTTTTGGTTTTCTCTCTGTACAAGCAAGATGGTACCAAACCTGACAACCTCACTGTGATGACAAAACTCCAGGACCTCATTCATAATCACTGCATACACACAAAAGGGGGCTTGAAATAAAAAGTATGCCACTCCCTATAGAAAAGTTGGTATTTATGAAAACTGTAATAGTGTTAAGATTTATGGTACCTTTATTGATTATATCAGATTATATTACTGTGCAGTTGATTTGATCTACCTTTTAAGTCATACTCATCGTACATCCATGGACTGTGGCAGTGTGCCGACAGTTTCAGCATGTGTGTTATCTTCACGTCAGCTGTGGAGATACAGAATATCTGGACGTGCACTGACAATTATTTGCTACTCTGGTGGCCTGTGTTTGTTTTGCTTTGTTTTTTGTATTGTATGTCGGTGGGTGTGTCGGCATAGGGGCTTGTGTGTAGCTGTCTTTTGTTTGTGTTTTTGTATACGCATGTTCTAAAAGTTCATAATTAAAATACAATAAAAAGAAATAGATCTTGCACGTAACTCACTACTGTGCGTTTTCAAGTGAAACAAATGAGATAAAACGTGTCTATTTGTGAGCCTGGTGAGCCCAGGTTGAGGTGTTTTTGAGTCCGGCCTCCAGCTCCATACTCACACACAGACATGAGAGTGATATTGTTTTTCTCATCATACTGCTGGAGCGTATTTTCCAAAAGTTTTCCAAAGTAAATGGGCTGGAAGGTGACTGAATTTATGAAATGATAACAAGCAAAGGAATTGACTTCCATTGGGTCAGCAGAAGTAGACGTTTGGACACCCAGTGGCGTGGCTTTAGTTCAGATGTCAACAAAAATAATATAATTTTACAAGAACAAAACCAAAACATATGAAGAGTTGAACACACATGTTTCCAGTTATATGTCAGCTAAATTCCCATTTTGATAACTACATCTTAGAGAACACTTACTGTATATGAGCTGTCTATGCAGTGTCCGTTTTTACACTCCTCTTAATCAAAACCTTTTAATACGAATTACAGACGGGTATCATTATCATCACTGTCTCCTTTATATTCTCTGAGATGGATCGATAGGTGGCCGATCTGGCCCTGCACCATCAGTCACAGCTGCCTGCTCGGCAGAATCAGAGGCTGGCTCAGATGTAACATCGTCACGCTATGGATCCGCCTGTTAGCCCAATCAATCCCTCATCATTGCTTTTTTTAGCCACCGTCCTGTCCAGGTCATCAGCAGCTGCCAATAGCCTCATTAGACCCTGCAGCTGATAGTGTTATTCTCTGTCTCATTCACTTCAAGTGTGAGTGAGTGTACAGTATACTGTACACAACTACAGTACTTATTGTACATGTTAAAATTACTACCTTCTATGTAGTTCAAATCGTATACAGCTTTAAATTTAAAACGTTTTTTTTAACATTTAATGGTCTATATTAAAGGATTTATTCATCGTGAACTTTTCTAAAACAGGTTGTGCTACAGAACAAAACTAAAGAGTTATTCACTGGCACTGTGCGGCCATTTTTGTTGGCAGTTTGTGTACTGCTGCTGCACACTTCATGTAGGACTGATACTAAAGTGGACATACAGTTTGCTGGAGGAGGAATTACAGGAGGCGTGAAGAGGATCTCATTGTGGAGCACGTTTTGTAGCACAGAAGCAGGCGCTCATCTCAGGACCTGTGAAGATCAATTGTTCTCGAATGGTTCCATTCAGTCCTGAGAGGAGTGTGTCTCAATGGGCTCTACAACGCACTTACAGACAGAAATCCTCATGAAGTATTTTTAATCTTTATCATATCCTGGTAGTGCTTATCCGATACATGCATGTTATGAAGCTTCTTTTCTCTATGATGGTCAGACTCAAGGTTATGGCTTCTTCTTTATTCTCCCATTACTGCCTAATAACCTCCCTGTCTCCCTCCATTTAATTCCCCCCCTCACTCACCCCTTGCTTGATACCCCCACCTCATAAAATATTCAGAGAGCCTGGCGCTTGGCCAGATGCCCCCTCCCTCTCTGCCAGGCAGGCAGCCAGCTGACAGGGCACGTGGCTCACTGTGGGGTACAAAAGGCGGGGATACAAAGAGCAGGTTGGGCTTTAAAATGCAGAACAGGGAGATTTTCATGATGTTTGCCTGCTTATTATGAACCCAGTTGTTTTGTAGGTACAGATAGCGATCAGGAGGTTTCCTCACTCTAGCCTTCACCAACTGTAAACCTGATGGTTGTGGATCATAAAATTGAGCCATGAACCTTTTTTCTCAAGTGCCACTCCTTCACATGAAAAAATCAAAAATGTATTACTCCACATGCAATGGTGCTTTTCCCTGGGTCTTTGATTACATGCAGCATCAGGGCTGAACTGACCCTTTAGGAGTCCCTGCGGTAAAATATCTCATGCTCCTACTTCATCCTGCCTGCCACCACCAGCATTATAAGGTCCGATCTATATGTTCACTTTGAACGTATAAAGTGGTGTGTGGTGTGTAGCCCCCAGCCAATAACAGCGTGCAGGGTGTGACGTGCGGGACTCTATAAAAACGTAGAGACCAACAGCAAATCCTACTCGTTATACCTTTAAGTGAGGTGAATAAAAGAATTTGTTAAAGCTAGCTCTTTAGTTGCTACAGTTAGCTTTCTTCACCACATCATTTCTAACTTTGGTTGGGGTTAGGGATAGATCGTCATTATGGTTAAATATGAATAAAAGCTCACATTAAATGTTTAGAATGGGACGTGCATCCATAATAAACTTTATCTATACAGCACTCAAAACATATGTTACAAAATGCTTGACAAGGCAATCAAAACCTCATGTATGAAGCAGAAATTCTGTGCTACGCCCTAGGGTGCAGTGGGGCACATCATCAATGATGTAACCAATGAGGGGAGGCTAAAACACAGGTTATCGCCATTTAACCAAATTCTAAATGTGACCAATGATGATTTAGGTGTGTCCTGTCAAAGCGAGTGAATACAAACATACTCTCTGCTCATTATTTGTAATTCTGACTTTGCAAAAATCTGTTTTCACTTCGACATTAAATCTTTTTTCCAGTGAATCAGTTTCACGTTAAATCTACTTTGATTGAATGTTGTGAAACAAGAAAACCAAGGGGGGGAGGGGGGGTGACTACTTTTTATAGATGTATGTATGCATACACATACACACATATACAAACACAAACATAGTGCAGCCTTATAGGAATGCTATCACCACCACACTTCTTGTATTGGCACTAGACTTGGTGTTAGACTGAAATTGTGTCCTGTGCAATTGTCCAGTATGAGTATAACTCCTTGTAAGACTGGGCTGTGTGAAACAGTGGATTATCTGAGCCCTTTATGGTTTCAGGCCCCAGGGCATTTACCCCCCTTGCCCTTTGAGTAATCCACACTTGTGCATAATCGTGGTCTTTCCTGAAAGCTAATCCCCCTGTTCTTGAAGAATACTCCAAGTATTACTGAAGGAGAGGAACAGAAGAGACTGTGAGAACAGATCTCACCTAAAATTGAGCAGCTTTGAAACTGAATTCCAATATTTTTCCTTAATTTCTTATTTTTTTAATTTGATGTCTTTTTTAATCACTTTAATCATGTTATATTTGACTTGAATCTTATATTTGTCTCTCTCTGCTCCTCTCTCCTGCACGTCAGTGCAGATTTGTCTCTGGTTCTTGTTAAAGTGTGACAGACGCGTCCACAATAGCATCCCTCAAAGTCACTTCTTAAGACTCTGAGGCGTTTGCTGCTAAATCACTTTGATTGCACTGGGAAGCCTTTATACGTGTGTTTCTCTGTGTGTGTGTGTGTGTGTGTGTGTGTGGGATGACAGGCGTTCAGTGGCTGTGGAATGTGGGAGTCCTTTTGTCTTGGCGTGTATGTGTGTGTAACACGGGTTTTTCCTTTTAATGGAAGTGGTGTCAGGCTAGGTCAATGTCACTCAGTGCGTTTGTGTGTGTGTGTGAGTGTGTGTGTGTGAGTGAGTGTGTTCAGAGTTGATCTGGGAAACAGTTTGAAAAGACTTTTTCTTCTCCGGGTCATAAAGTGAAGAATCTTGGTTTCTTCTTTGTGTTTTAATTTAATAGGAGTAGAACAGAGAATTCCTTTGTTTTGGCTTTAGTACACAGTTCTCACGCACACACACACACACACACACACACACACACACACACACACACACACACATTAAACACACTCCAGCCTATGTGCACTTACTTGGTTAAGCAGGGTCTCAGCATCCACATAGCCAGATCATTAGCCAATCAGTGGTTGTGTATTATTGCAAACAGCACTCAGTGCTCTAGTGCCGTTTACACACTGTTCCACCTTGTTGTACATATGGCCGGGCGTTTGAAGTGGAAGAAACAGACGCACCCACCTTTATAAGCAAACATCACACATACACATACTGTACAGCGCACAGTCCTACATCAGATGCATAAAAGCTATGATACACAACACATCAGTGGCTCACCTTGTGAGCAGGGGGGGTTCTAGTTTGAATCCATGGGGCCGGGCAAAGTAAACAACGTAACACTTTCCCCTCATCTACCAGCTACTGTCAGTACCTGTTTTATATATGAAAAAGTAAGACACTCAATCCCCAACTTTTGTTTGTTTTTTATTCCCCACTAAGGTTCAGATTTTTTACTCAGATGACATCAGACTTAGAG
>NTHP01000041.1:568692-605425 GCA_003416845.1 Oplegnathus fasciatus | reverse complement strand
ATGTTATAGTTTTTAGAGAAATGATTATCATGCAATATTATTATTATTATAGATTGTTGCTATTATCCAAGTGCACAGCAATAATCTCTCTAACGTTTACTTAGTTTCCCTCTCTCAAGTTCCTTGCTTTATGCTCGCTCAAGTTTGCCAGCACACTCGCTCAACAAGGCAAAGAGGGAAACGGGATGTGATTGGATGAACCTTTGCTATCCATAGCAAATACTCTTGCACATTCCTGCACAACTGTACAGTTCTNNTCATTTCATTTAAATAACACATGGTCTCTATCTTTATTTTTATAATATTTTTTGATGTTCTTATTGTGTATTTTATATTTCATTTATGCTTCTGTCCTGCAGTACTTGCTTTCATCTTTCTTATATTTTATATGTTTATTGTTATGCACCAACTTACCAAACCAAATTCCTTGTATGTGGAAACCTACTTGGCAATAAACCTGATTCTGATTCTGATACTTTGTACGAACTTGTTCGTTTGAAGCATACTGAGGCCTCTCATCCATCCCCCTGCTTCCACCTTTGCTTTGCATGACCACAAGCAGTCGCTTGTCAGGAAAACACAACATACATGTTTGATAGCATTTAAACAAACTACCAGTCTCTGGTGAGGTCCTTCTCAAATATTTGATCCTTCTGCAGTACTGGTTAGGTCGTGGATCGAAGTTTGTCTCGTAAACTTTGTGTTTTCGAGCTAGTTTTGTGACTGACTACCTCAAGTGGATGGAAAGTCATTTACAGAGGGTGAAGGACAAAAAAACAATTCAGCCAAGTGCAATAGACAGTGTCTGTCAGCTTCATGTTGTTCTTATTCTACAGTGTCTAATCTCTCCCTGTCAAAGTGAAAGATGGGGAATCCATTTATGGATGTAATGTCAGGAACAACGACAAGGGAAAGTAATACAACACCTGAATGGCTTTAAAGAAATGGAGATTTGAATGCTACACAGTATTGAGACGGAATGTTCTTTTAACTGATGGAAAATGTCATTTGACTGTGTGTGTGTGTGTGTGTGTGTGTGTGTGTGTGCGTGTGTGTGTGCGAGTGTGTTGTTGGTATGCTACTTGGAATCTCTTGTTCTGTTGGCAAAAATCAGCCACAGGGGAGTATAATTGCTGACAGTGTCTCATTAGAAAATAATTGTGCTGCTTGCACAAACATATTGCTGTTGTTAAATTTTAATGACCGCTCCTGAGCTGCGTTTGCGATAAAAACCTGTTAAATCTTTCTGCTGTGAAAAGGAATTGCACATAAATGTCTAAGTCGTGAGTGCATACTGTGTGTATTCTGTCATGTGTCACAGTGTCATGAGTTTTTGTAGACAAAAAAACGTGGCAATCCAAAAGGTGGTTTTTCGTTATATTTCAGTGGTTGGTTTCTGCTCTGATGCGATATTAAGAGAGAAATCTCTAAAAGTGTCCTCTGCTACATACAGGACTGAAAAAGCCTTTGAGATTTATGGGTGTTGAGCTCTAAAGGAGCTCTTTATCTACAGTGACCACATGCCTGCTGGAGTGCTTTGCCATTTTGGAAATGCAATATTTTCCTAGTTACATCACCAAGTGCTGCCATAGATAAAGAGTACATTGTTTATGTGACAAAATGTGTGATTTCTATTGATTCAAAACAAGCAATGAACTGCACAAGTTGTGGTTGCTTTAAGTCCACCCTGTGCTTGGTACATCATGAGCACAGGCCAGTCCCATGCTGTTATAGACCTATCAAATGTGTTGAAATTAACTGTTGATTCTTTTTATCTCTTGATCTCAAGTCACCAACAGGTCATAAAGTCCCCTTGACTAACACTTTAGTCCATGACAAGTTTTTTTTAAAAATTGTTGGGCAGATTTCCATAAAAAAGTCACTGCAGACATCCATCCCACCCATGTAAAGTAGCCCAGATGTCCTTCTCCCCAGCTTCAGCCTCCAGCCCCTCCTGGAGAATCCTGAGGTATTACCAGGTCCCCAGTGGGATGTGCCCAGAAAGGGTTTCCTTTCAGTGCAAAGGAGCAGTGCTATCCTTTTGGATGTCCACGCTCCTCAACATGTCCTTTAGAGTAAGCCCAGCCACCCAGCTAAGGAATGTCATCTTGCCACTTGAATCCATGAGCTCCTTCTTCTAGTCATTACCCTTAGCTCATGACCAAAGGTGAGGGACTGAACATCGACTTGTAAATCGAGAGCTCTGTGACAGTCGGGCACAACACCCACATCGCTGCTGATGCTGCACCATTCATCTGTTGACTTGCTGGTCTTTCTTACCCTCACTTGTGAAACTTGTGAGGGTAAGTACTTGGGGCAGCAACCTGTTTCCAACCTGAGGGGGCAGTCCACCATCTTCTGTAACAGCCCCCTGGCCTCAGACTCAGAGCAGAGTAGAGTATGGTATAGTATAAACCTTTCATGTCCCAGAGGGGCAATCTGACATACAGACGGGATGCTGCTGCAAGTCGCCACAGGTGCAGCACCCTGGAGGTGCTGATTCTCCTCCTCACTGCCACAATCAGGCCAACATGTCCACAGGTACACAGGAAATATCACAATCTAATGGGCAGATTGCCATGAAATGTACCGAGCTCATTCATGCTCCTCAGAGGATGAACCCTACTACATGGACTTCTCTCAAGTGCCAACCTTTTAGCGCTAAATGTCACATTTGTTCACAAGATATCTATTAATGTCAAAGGCAGATTCCTCTTAACTTGGCTCCGCATGTTCATGCTTTAAAAGAGATAAACCCTTTTGAAACCTTCTCTTTAGGACCACCCTGAGGTCAGACTTAGGCCTGTAATCCCTACCAAGGCAAGGCTCTAAGAATAGCAGCTTTTACTTGTTGAAAACATATTGTTGGTCTTAAAAACAAGACATTTCGTCTTGTTTAATTGTGATGTAATCTAAGCTCTCTGGCTCCCTAGTTGGAGCATCTGTATTGTTCTCTCTACGGAAAATACAGTAATCAAATTTAAGTTAATTATTTGTACCTTCCGGTCGATTGATTTGGAGCTGAAGCCTACATCCGACATAAACACACACTGTCGGCTACACTTACAGCAATAAACACACAATCAATGCGAAATAACAGGGACAGACTCTCTACTGACACTACAGTGTCATTTATTATAATTTCAAAGCTTAGGATTTATATGTCACCTTACAGTATGTGGCAGAAGTCCATTTACACTAGTAGATGAATCCTAGAATAGTTCTCTTTAATTGCATGAAGTTTGAGAAATCCCATGAAATGATATCAGTAATGTTATCTAATTCCTGTTGCATGAGGCTGGGTTCAGACAGTGAGTGATCAATCCTTTCTGTAAAGGCACAGTGATTTGTTGGCAGAAAAGCTGCATTGTTGAAACATTTGCGATGACTTCATCTGAACTTTTGGTAACCGCCTCTAATGCAGCACAAGCTCACTACTGCGACGATGCACTGTGTTCCAGGAAGTTCAAGTGCCCATATCATGAGGTGTTTACTGTTAATTTTTTATTAGTTAGTGACTGTTTGAAAAAGAGCAGACTTGATCTGTAGGAAATGTTCGACAGTGTGATGTAGTGTGACACTCTACAGCTACAGAGGAGTGAAATGTCCCACACTGCCTGATTGTTTCCCTCTGTAAGACCTCAGGAAGATGTAAATGTAAAGTCTGCTGCACAGAAATGCAACAGATGGTGTTGAGCTAATAAGGTGTACAATTAACATATCCGCCTGTGTTTGATGATAATGACAGTATTCCTAGCTCATTAGGTCTGGTCTGGTCTGGTCTGGTCTGGTCAGGAGAGTTGATTTGATGCAAGTCGACACATGAACAGGGGCAGAACCCCCAACATGCACACATCACACTTTCTGTCTTCCTTGTCCTCCTCTTCCTCCTCTTCGTGTCCTCCATCTGCTCCTGTCTCCATCCTTCCCTCCTCACTGCTGGGAGGTGCCAACACACAGGTGTGCCCTCTGGCATTGGCAAGACCGAATAACATGTTACCCCTAATATAAATGAGCGGTTACAAATCAAATCAAATAAACAGACTTTATTTGGTTCTATTTCTTTGGGTATTATAGACTTCATATCTGATGTCTAGTCAAAAATGTTGGCACGAGTGTGCACTGGGGGGGACTGACCTGAGTACCTCTTAAATCCTGGCTCCATACGGAGCTGATCTACAGTATAGACCGGCTGTCATCCAAGAGGAGAGAGTGTCTGTCTGTCCCTTACAGTCACCTTAACTCACCTCACACACTCACACACACCAGGAGCTGTCAGAGCAGCTGACAGGAGCAGGTGTTAACGTGTGTGTCTGTGAGACTGATGCAAGAGTAACACACAGAGAGATGGAGGTCATGAGTCAAGACAAAGGGCAAGAGAAATCTGGACAAATAGGAGAAGGCTCTATAAACAAGAGGGAAAAATGTACTAACCGCATGCTCTGTCTCATTTTTTAAAACTCTTTTAGTGTAGATATGAGCAAAGGATGAGATGCCGATCGAGCATCAAATAGCTCAATTTTTCATTACCATTAAAGGGATGCTGCTTCAATCTGCTGTGTCTAG
The DNA here is from genome assembly GCA_003416845.1 of Oplegnathus fasciatus. Lineage (NCBI taxonomy): Eukaryota > Metazoa > Chordata > Actinopteri > Centrarchiformes > Oplegnathidae > Oplegnathus > Oplegnathus fasciatus. Next base: position 600,859 of record NTHP01000041.1, on the reverse strand, counting down.
TAGGCCATAGCCAGGGGGCATCATTAAGATACAGGCAATCAATGCTTTTTCAAAGGAACTCATAAAGCTGCCTGTGTGTGTGTATGTGTATAGGGAGGGGTGTGTGGGTACACATGGATTTAAGACCTGGCTGCCTTCAGACAACAAAGACTGACAAGGCGGTGTAGATTTGCTGCGTGTGTCTGAGTATGTAATCCTCACTGGGTGGAGGTTTATTGACTGAATCAAATGAGGAGGAATCCAAACATGCTGGCTTCTGTTTCACATTTGGGTCGAGATACAAGTAACATGAGGCTCCGCTTTTGAAGCTTTGTCACCCCACAGCTCGACAGTCTTTTAAATCCGCTCATCACATGCCTCCAGATTCACAGGCTTAGTTTATCATTTCCAAACTTAGTTTCTGCTATTGGACAACAATTTTGGCTAAAAATGCTTTTATATCGTTAAATATCTTTGGGTTTTGGAGTGTTGGTCGGACAAAACAAGACATTTGAGGACATCACTTTGGGCTCTGGGAAACTTTTTATAGACTCAAGTATGCAACCAATTGTCAGTTAATTGAATAAAGAAATCAACAAGATTGAAGTGACAATGAAAGTAAGCAATGTGCAGCCCAAAATGTTGTCATTTCAAACAGTTTCTTACACTGTTTGACATAAAATCGCATAAAATATCTTCTTCTTCCATCAAATGATTTATATGCTAACGTTGCCATCTTACTTTGTGGCTGCGTTATTTCATTAAATTGAAATATTTTGTTTTATTTGGGCATTGTTTACATTTTGTGACTTTTGAGGTGAACAGATGGTAAATCAACTATGGAAAATTTTTGCATTAAGCTGAAACTGGAGATATGCCGGTATCACATTTTCACACTATATCACAATAAACAGTATTATCATCATATTCATTCAGCTTTCTTGAAATACTAGTGTTAGAGCTGAAATAAATTAAAATCACTTCACAGCTTGGATTTTTACCAGACTAACAAACACTGATTAGTGAATCACAGGATGCAACTTTATTAGACACTGCAAACCATTAACATAGAATACACTTAAAAACACCATAAATACGAGCAGGTTGGTTGTTAAAAGTCTGGCACAGTTGGCTGGAATGACTTGTGCATGTAGCGCAGCGTCTGTTTCTCTTTTTGACAGTAAGAGACGTTTTTGGTTGTTGTTCCCATCAGTGTGTTTTACCACGGTATATACTAAAACTGGTAAACTGGCACATTTTCCAACTGCAACTAAGGGAAACTTCATTATCAGTGAATTTGTTGGTCGTTTTTCAATCAATTTAAAGCAGTGATCGTTTAGTCTATGAAGAGTGAGAAGATAGTGGAAAGTATGGTGGCTGAGAGAGCTCAACAAGTCCAAAACACAAGAAAATGAAGAAAACATCTTCATTGCATTTAGAAAAAACACACTTAAAACAAACACAATAAAATTAATGATCATATTCAGTAGTGTTCAATGTGCAGTGACACAAAGATAAAAAGGAGCATCTCTTGTTTTTGTCGATTGAATAATCAATTAGTCTTAACTTAGCTCTTGTGCCATCTATATCTATAATGATCGAGTGTAATCCACATCTACACACAGTCATGCTTTCATTCATATCTTCGTTTTCTGGTCTTGCTTTCATTTATGACTGTTATTTCTGAACGCCCTCATAACAGTGAGATGAATATTTGATCTTGTTTTTGTTTCATGTGTCATCACTCAGTCAGTGTCATGTTCCAGCTGTCAGTTATGTTTTTTATTCAGATCAGTGTTTCACCTAGCTGCTCTGGGTTTGAATGGTTTTAAAGGAACAACAATTACAACGTGTGCAAGAAAACTAGAGGCTGCTCGCAGACACACATGTGGCATATGAGTGTGTGTGTGTGTGTGTGTGTGTTCATGCGCGTGCGGCGACTATTTTGGTTTGCCAGCGAGGTTACCAGATAAACACTGGTGGCAGCTGCTGCCATAGCAACACCATTGTGCTCCCTCCTCCCTCCTCCCTCCCCTCCCTGGCTCGGCGCTCCGCACAGCCAGAGAGTGAGGACCAGAGAGGAGAGAGGTCGGCTCGCTTCGTTTCACTGAGGAGGGGGAAAGAGACGAGACGAGCGGATAGAGAGAAGAAACAAAAAAGGAGGAATAAACTGGAGTGAAAAGTGGTAGTTTTGAGGAGAGAATGAGTGAGGACAACCACTCCCACTACAGGCTGGACCCCAGCGATCGCCTCAATGGGCTGGGACAGAGGAGAAAGAGACCCAAGAAGGTAAATGAATAGATGGAGAGCCACATGGTACAGAGAGTATGAGGAGTGTGAGGGAGCTGGATCTGGAGAGGGAGGGGGGGGGNNGGGCTGCCTGATTCCTCCCAGCAAGAGAGCAGGAGCTGGGGGTAGTGGAGTTGGAGCAGGTGGAGAATAGTGGAGTGTGTGTTTGTGATTTTTATTTTGCTTTTTTGGCCAGAGGTGTTTTTGTTGTGTCAGGGAGTGGTGTTTGGGTTGTATTGAAGCTTAATTTCTGCTTATACTGACTTGGTTTCTCTCTCCATCTCCATCTCCACCCCTGGAGTAAAGCCATTTCCCAGTGGGAGCTCTCCATCTCTGCTGATTCCACCCTTTTTCCCTTGATGGATTACTCCTCCACTGCTCCCTCATATCCATTCTGCCCTCTGTATTTCCCCCTCTCTTATTCTGTCTGTCGGTGTGTTGTTGTTGTGAACACCTCTTGGTAGTGAGTAGTAGGAGGAGGCTCCTCTCACATGCTGTCAGGGTGGGTCCCTGCTCCGCTCCTCTTTGTGTGCCTGTTGTTGTGGACGGCGTTACACACAGATATCAGCTCTCAGGAGATTTGTGTTATCCTATCAGCCTCATTATAGGAGGTCTTTTTAACATCCATGACAAATGATCGCTGGTTATTGTTTTGTTACCGTAGCCACTGTTATGAACACACGCACACCCATCACCCTCTGTGTCAGCTTCTAATAAAGACACAGATTTATGTGTTCATGAAGACATGGGAATTAAGGAATATTATGAGCTGTCAGTATCTATACAAGTTTAATGCGATAATTTAATTATTGTTTGTAATATGTTTTATTATATTTAATGATATACATTATATTATTTAGGGCTGCAACTATATGTTCTCTATGAATCGTTTGGTCTGCAAAATGTCAGAAAATAGTGAAAATGACAATATCACAATATCCTGGAAACCCGAAGTGACCTAATCTGCACATTGTTTGTTTTGTTTAATAAACAGTCCAAAACGCAAAGATATTCAATGTTAATGTAGTATCACATAAGATAGAGAAAAGCAGAAAATCCACATATTTGAAAAGCTGGAACCGGTGAATTTTTGGCATTTTTGCTTGAAAAATTGATGATGAAGATTAATTATCTGTTGATTAGTTTGATTTGAATTTGAATTGATTGATCATTTTAGCTCTAATAATATTATATATATTATACAGCCCAACCATTAAATTGTCTGGGTCCATATGTTGGCCAATATTTGCTCATTTACAGATATATATGTCCTATCATAAATGTCCTATATATATATACATATTTTGTCCACCAGAGAGCACTGAGAAGTTTATTTTTCAGTGTCACACGTATCTCACGGCACAATTCCTTAAAAAAACAAATGTAAGAGATCCTATTATATTGTATTATTTGTTAATAATGTGTTTTTGCATCCGAAATCCAGTGTCTTACTGACAATCACGTATTAGTTATAGTTTAGTCAGTAATTGTAGTTGTATTTATTTATAGCACAATTAAAATCAATAAATGTTCACTAAAGGTGCTTTACATAGATGTTAAAAGTATAATTAAATTATTAGAAATAGATACTACATAAAAAAAGATTAAATGGATTTTCAAGATGTAATTAAGGTGTTCCTCATTGGCTTCCAAAACAACCCACATGAGTTTTTTCTGATCTGCCGCCTGGTTGGGGTTTGGTTAAGTTCAGGTAGCTAAAGCTACTTGGTTAAAGGTATAATGAGTAGGATTTGTCGGTTGCTGTTTGTAAACACAATATTGGTTACAAGAAACCAACATTGACTGTTGGTAGGAGGCTGAAAGTCTAATTTTGTTTGGCCAACCCTCCACCTTCTACCTAAAGGGGAATTTGTTTGGATAGAAGCAACAGATAGAGAGTTGGCCTCTTGGCGTTGCTGCTACATGAAGCACTTGATCATGTCTGTGAATGTTGACGTCATACGTCAGCCTTTTTAAAAGCTGTTTTTAAATGCATCCAAATTAGCATCAACGCGGCCTCAGTGTGTGTTTTAGACTTCTGCTTGTCTCCGCTGCCTGACTCTGTATTTCTCCCTCCATTTCTTTCTATCCTTCTCTCTTATATATGACAGACCAGTCTTTTCCCCTCAGGCTAGAAGGACACAGAAAGACAGAATCCAACCTTATTGCATTTCAGTGTGCTTTGTGTGTGGTTGTTCGAGGGAATTGAGGCTTACAAAAGGAGACTGGCTCAGCCGATTCCATCGCAGAGTGTTTTCTTTAACCCAAAATAGTGATGTAGGGATGTGCATCAACCTGTTATTTCATGGTTGACTATCAGATTCAATGCTGTCATGCTCATTTGGCTATGTCAGTCTTGAAGCCATGCTGCCTTGCACTTTACTTCCCTGAACTTTGCCCACATTGGTTAAACAGTGTACAAGACTCTTAAAATGACAGCAAGAGGTGTTTAGCGACGTGGCTCCTTCTACCATTTCACCACCATGTACTGTAATTCATCCACTCTGATAAACACAAAGCGTCCTTTCATGGAGTAATGACCACTTACCCCCCAAAGACTAAGACAAAATAATAGAAAACAAAACACAACAGCAATTAGCATGTAGCCACGCCTCCATTCATAGACCAGAATGCCTGCTGCTTCAGGGCGTGTCTGCTTCTTTAATGGGCTGAGAAAGTACCGGAAAGAAGCGTACCATAAAAACCCCTGAGGATATGTAAATGTTAACTACTGTAGCTGCTTGTGTAGCCAACACATCACTAACACTGGGTAATGTTTAAAAAAAACAGACACAATTACCAGAAAGATTTACTCAGTGTGTTCCCTACAAACACAATTTGAATTGTCCCTCCTCTTCTGCCGTTGTAACCGATAAATTAAGTGTGAGGGATTCTCGTCGGCCATTTTTGCAGATGTAGGGTCTCGCCATCTTTTTTTTTTTTTCAAGCATTTCCAGCTCTTAGATAGCTGTGAAACTATCCTGGGTAAATCCTACAAACAAACGATGAGTAACAGTTAAGTTTCAAAAGTTTCATTGGAAAAAAGTCAACATGAAGACTGTGTACATGACTTCAGTCCCAGGCTGACTGGGCTGGAAAAAAACACCCAATCAGCAAGCTTAAAATTTTGTTGTTAATGGCTGGGTGAAATTAAAAGTGTAGAACAATTTTAATGAATTCTGTTTTCTAAATCAGTTTTGGATCCGTTTTAGAACAACATTGTAATGTTTTATTAATGTTTTCCTGATTGCAATAATGAAGCACACTGTTATCGTATTTTAGTGTTCAAATTTCCAGCAGACTCAGATTTTATCCTTGAAAGTAAACTTTCACATGTTTTTTGAGTGTAAAAGTTTCTTCTTGACTGTGGAAACAGCATAAAAAAATCTTTAACTAAGGGTCCACTTACTAGGTTTTTCCAGAGCCTTCAATCAGTCCTCATCACAGTCTTCAATCTGCTGATGAGGAGCAGTTGAAAGTTTGAGAAAAAGCCAGTAAGCCCAGTAAGATTATTTTGTCAATTTACATGTGATTTTACATTTGGCAAAATATGTCTTGATATAGTCACATTTAAACTCCTGCATCCTCTACTGTGATTGGTCAGTCCATAAAAAATGTCATTAATGAACTTGAGACCTTGCTCACCACCTGAGCTAATTTTCCCAAAGTAAAGGTGCTGGAGCATGGAAGCAGTTTCCCATTGTGACAAACAGAATGAGTAGCAATAACAAATATATATCACTGCTGGTATACTGTACCTGTGCTTCCATGTATATTTATATCGTAGAATGAGAGAGTGAAAGGGAAAGAAGGAAAGGCTCAGTAAAAGGCAGGTGTGCAAGTCGGTAATGCTGAATCTACAGAAGTGGATTGTTGGTGGAAGCAGAGGCAAAGCATTTGGCAGCAGGGGGGCATTCAGAATCAATGGATTAATTATTGATATGCTCCCTCCCCCATGCTTAGATAGGCACACAGGAACACACACACACACAAATACACATACACACCCCTCGGGTGACCTATGGGAGCAGATCTTTGCTGTGTGCATGGCAATTGACTCAAAGTGAAGTGTTCTGCTTATATCTGTGGTTGCAATCCTTCATATTTGGACACAAACACACACTTCATTTGAGGTTTTCAGCTGGTAGAAAGCCTCAGTTTAATACAGTGTGTTCTTGGCTCGTTCATGAAAGCCCTAAGCACTTTAATCTTCCACTGCCTCAATTAAAACTCTTCCCCTCACACTGATCCAAAAGAGGTTTGAACCACAGCCCTACTGTACCCATACAGCCTCTGCTTGTTCATTGTGTAGTTTCTTTCAAGGTGAGGAAGACTGTGGCGATGATGAAGGTGCAGGTTTCATTTTCTGATGAGCGCAGGAAGGTTTCAGGTTCATGGCTTTCTGTCCTGCAGGGCAAGGACAGTTTGGGAAAGTCAGACTGGGGTTTTGTTTCATCGGATGGAGAGTTCAGGGATTTTCAGCCACTCTTTGTTTCTGTGACACAGCAGTTTCTTATCTGGAAAAAGACATCATATTCAGCCAAATAACAACGAATTATCAGGATTTGTTGCCCCGCTCGTCTTGTCTTGTTTCATGCTTATGTTTGCCTTTTATTGAGGTGGCCGTGTAGCATGTCTGACTTTAATTTGGAAGACCAGAATTTGCGTCCTGTCACGGAGCTGCAATTACTACTTACTATTTTAAAAGAAAGAATTCTAAAAAACACAGAATGTTAAAAAACGCTGGCAATGCGTGCTAAAAGCGTTGGCATTGGGCGTTAAAAACAATGACATTGGGTGCTAAAAACATTGCTGCTGGACACTTAAAAACATGGGCATTGAATTTCTAAAATGTTGGCATTGGACATTCACATTGGGTGTCTAAAAAGTGTTGGCATTGGGTTTCCAAAACATCGGTATTGGACGTTAAAAAACATTGAAATTGGATGTTAAAAAAACGTTGGCAGTAGACGATAAAAAACGTCGGCATTGAATGTTACAAAAGTGTTGGCATTGAATTTTAGAAAAACGTTGGCATTAGACGATAAAAAAACAACATTAAATGTTAAAAAAAACATTGGCATTGAATGTTAAATAACGTTGGTATTGGACAATAAAAACATTTAGTTTCACAGAATCATTCAATATCAGTGTTCTTCTCTGGCAAATACTACAATAATACTAATACTCGATGCTACGGACACATTTGGGTTGATATGAAATAAGTATTAAGCCCTATTAGGAAGGCTTTCCTTCCTGCCAGGAATAAAATTCTGGTGGGATCATTAGCTCCTGAAACTACAACGTATAAATCTACAAGATTTTGAGTAATTTGGCAATCAAATAGTCCCGACTATCAGGCTCTAATGAACCTTAATCTACATTTACAGTGTTGCTAATTGACCCTGATTTCTTAAATATGATAGCAAAACTGTTTGTTATGTACTCTGATAATAACTATAACTTCGGATTGAACCCACTCTCAGATGCAGGGCCATAAATGGCTCATGACTCATAGCTGATCAGTTAGCAGATCAAGGCCAATTTCCTCTGCCGTCTACACAGTAGACCATCCACCCACCAGGATGGGCAAATTTTCAAACCCCCAGACCTTTCACAACACACAGTACAACTGCGAACCATCTCATAAAAAAAAACTGTTATCACACATCACATGTACAACACAGAAATAACGGATTGTGTCTGCTGCATTTTTCACACTTGCTAACCACCAAAGTTTCCTTTCTATTCTAAACAATCCAGGAGCACAAATAGCATCACTTCCTGTGAGTCAATGGATTTTTTCTAGGAAAGACTTGTGACTTACAACAGCACACCAGTTTGATATTTGTGGAATGCATCATTCAAGTGGCAAAACAAAAGTTTTTATATATGAAAACATTTGTTCATTGCCCTATTAGCCGTGGACGGCAAAGACTGTCACTCTGTCTTATGTCAAAAGCATGCTATATTGACAATTGGTGGTGAAATATTGCGTATATATGAATGGTCCCCACATCACAATTCCTAATGATTTTGATTTTTACCCCCTGACCTTTCATCTAGCAGCATCGTCAGCTTAAAACAGACATTTCATTAAGTGAATTGTAAAAAACGAATGGCATGGCCAAATTTCCCTGAAATTTGCTGCCAAAATTTCAACAAGTCCTCCTACCTAAATGAAAAAATAGGTAGTTTGTCAGTGCCTACCAAAACAACTAGTGACAGTTACAAAAACAATTCAGCGTTTTGATTGAGCATTTTCTGCCACCTCTATTATTAGGGTTTGGTTGAGTTTAAGAAACTAACCCTACGTTTTGTTCAGCTGGAAAAAAGAAATGAAAATATTCAGTCACCTGCCAGCCTTTTTTCTGGAGCTTTCAGCTGCTTTCAATCTCACAGTCTGATGTAGTTTGCTCAGTAGCTTCTGAACTTAATGAAACCTTTTGTCAAACTACTGTTTCCAAGATCAAGAATAAATGTTCTCGCTCTTGGTGAAGGTTTGACAAAGATCGTGGTCCTGGTTTAAAGAAGCAAACGTTGACCCTTGGGAGGAGATGCAAAGCGAACCCATGACCCCCTTGCCTTTGTTCTAGCACCACCTTTAGATCAGTTTTTACATATGCTCACTACTGGCAAAGATATACGAATAGCAAAACCATAGAGATGTTGTTTGTTCCGTCCAAGTATTGTCATTAACATTGAAGCTCTTGGGGCTGGTTTAGACTTGGAGTCTTGTTACTTTTAAAGAATGATGTTTATAAATGAGGAGATCTTGGTCAGTGGAGGTGGAGACAGAGAAAGTCAATTCTAATACGGGGACTGCTATTGATCGGCGTGACACAATTACTGGGTTACTTCTCCGCTGTCTGGTCTGATTTGTCTGGAAATAACTCTAAGGATAAAGAGGAAGTACCCAGTGTGTCCAACTGATCCAGTGACTGTTCACGCTGTGACTCAGCTCCTCAGGATACAAAAGAATCAAGCTGAAAATCTTCATGTTTACTCTTCATTTATGTGTTCATAGACTTCATCCAAATATTGAGTCTTGGCAGTTTTAATGCTGAGGCAAGGGCTACAGGGAGAATTAGGATTAGGTTTAGGTTATAGTCAGGATTGAGATTAAGTATGCAGTGGTGTGTGTGTGTGTGTGTGTGTGTGTGTGTTTGTGCTGTGTTCATGCAAAAATACCCAAAAGACCGATGTCCCACATCATCAGCTGTTTTTTGAACCACTGAATGCTTTCAATTTCTGTGTGTAGTCATGAGTGAGATTTGGTGATTGTGTGTGTGTGTGTGTGTGTGTGTGTGTGTGTGTGTGTGTGTGCTGAGATGCTGTCTGCCATAATTTTGACTGGAGGCTGATTTCTTAAATCATCAGCTGTTTTTCTGTGGGTAAGGAAGGAACTGTTGGAAATGTGTGTGTATGAGTGTTAGTGTGTGTGTGTTTGTATGTTGTATCTGTGGGTGCACACATTCATGTATTCATGTTATTATGAATATCAATGAGTGTATGAATGATTTTCTATTCTTTGTTCTTATGATGTATATTTTTTCAAGTGTGTTCCTGAGCCTACTTTGATAAGTGTACGTGAGTGTGTGTGTGTTTGACCCTTCCATGCTGCCTCTTTTTTTGGACAGCAAACAACAACACAGATGGTCTGTGAGGATGACACCCAGACGTCTCCATGGCGACCAAGAGCCTTGCCGCCAAAAAAGAAAACCTTTAGCTGAAAACATCTGAGGCGACATCTCAGGCTCTGGCAGCATATTCTCAGATGTCCAATTCTGTTTTTTATCTGGAAAGTGATAATTCAGTTCACTTTTCCTAACTGTTAACAACAAGGAGCAGTGCTATGATAGTACTACACATCCTTACCCTCTGTCTGTAATTAATCAGTCCCTGACTTGTTCGGAGCTGCACTCCCTTGATATAAGGTCAGGGTGTGGCTATTCCCTGGACAGCCATGATTCTGTTGTGATCCATGTTGTTTAAAAGATTGGGTTTAAAGGAGGTAAAGCCTCTTGGCGTTCTCCTCTTTCACTCCGGGAAAAACAATAATGGGGAAATGAAAAGACAGAGATGTGGATAAAGATGCTGAGTGAAAAGGTGGGGGCTAAAGAAAGAGAAATGGATTTAATGAGCGTTTAATCTCAATATGGTGTGGTGGCTGATGTGGTCGCTCGTATTAGGAGATAACTTCAATCAGTTTCCCTCTGCTCAGACTCCTGCTTCCATAACAGATGATAAATGAACAAAGTGGAGGCACGGCATCTTTACAGGGCTACCTCATTAAGTTCTTCACTGGCCCACAGTGTTAGTAAATGACACGATAAACTAGGCTTCACAATCATGAGAGCTGTATGAGTTCTGTACAAGATCTTTTGCCTTCTTTCCAGAAAGTCCAGTACAGATGGCAATTAGTTGGAATCATTACACATTTGGGCTGTGTAAAAAAAAAAATACATACACAATGATTGTCTTATATCATTCAATAATTATATTGATCACAAAATATATCAAGTCAGTGTTTCTGAAATCAGAAATCTATGTAAAGTTGACATATAATGGCTATAAATTACTGGCATGATAAAGGTAATATGGGTAGTGCATTGACATCAATTTGTGCAACTTTACATAGATAAACTATAAGAAAGAAAAACGCATAAATCTTAAAAACGTATATATGCTTATGAATCACGAGTGAAATGCTGCCATGGAGCTCCTATCTTCATTTATTAGCTTGAATTCCTAAATTTCATCCGTACATACTGACACTGTGTTTAAAAGTAACAGCAAGTGTGTTTTTTGTCATCAGGTATTTTTTTTGTCTCTGGGCGACTTGTTTTCAAATGAGGGCCCTATAAAAGGTCCTTGAATGTGCACTTGCTAACTACATACATGATAACATACTAAGAGCCATGGGTTTGGAAAACGTAAAACTATCTCAGGTAACAAGCTTGGCTTAAACTCAGCTCAATATAGTAGCGTCCCAGATGCTACTGTGTGGTTACCCCACAAAATAATGTAGTTAGCTAATTATACTCTCCCTCCTTGAAAGTATTGCGAGGTTACTACTGTAGGTAGTAAACTAGTTAGCCCTGTATTCTAACATTAGCGGCACCGCAGGGAGGAGAACATTTAATTGCTGACATATGAGACTGTAAGCACTTGCATGCTGTGTGTTTTATTAGATGGCCGGTGTCAGAGTTTAAGTAGACAAAGTACTGCAAAACAATTCTTTACATATAAGGATGTTGTAGCTGTTGAGCTGTTTCTTTCTTTGCAGATGCTTTAAGATTCCTCTGAAAGAGTGCCCGTCTTTTTATAGGAAGTGTCCGGCTCCATATGATTGGTTAGAAAACGTGTTTAATGTGATTGGCCATTTGTACGTTGTCAAGCAGTGTAGGCTACTACTACATGTACAATGTACTCTACTGGCAGTATATTGAAGTTTCTCATTTTCATTTTGAATTTTTAAAATTGAGATAAGCATATTTTTTTCATTGCCCAGTCTTCTTCTGCACATTCTCAGAGTCAGACCTTCTAGTGATTTCAATGCTGGACCAGCCGTCAAGATAATTCCAATTAAGCTCAATAGCCCAGTGGTTCTGCAGAAACACCTCACTGATGGATTCAACCAAAGTGACCATTTCCCTGATGAACTGCCAAACCCAGCCATTCACTGAGCTTCAGGCTTGCATTAGCACTACACTGATGTGTAGTGACAGCTTTGAAAGCCAGCTCTGTGCTGAAGTGGGAGTGCTCAGTCTGACACTAAGCAGGCGTCTCCCATCTCACTTATGGATGGCCAGGGATTATTTATTGATGAGAGGATCTATCCATTAGTAATGCCGGGGGACTCAGGGGTGGCCCGTGGATCAATGGAGCTTCTCTGGTTCAGATGATGCAAGGTGTTTGGGCTAAGTCACAGGGTTGTGGCCACGGCGAGAGGTCACAGAGCTGAACACCACGAGGACAGTGGCAGTTTTGTGTGGTTTCACTTTCCAGTGCGAATTGTGAACTTGATCTTCTAGTAGGGTGCAGTTCTGAGACATGGAGCATCCCAGCTGGCTGAATGGTTGTACTCCGAATGCTTTTTTAAAACCTATCACAAACAGGTTCTACAAACAACATCTCATAAGAATAAAGCAACACTTTCTCTTCCCCTTCCCAATGGGGAATACCACTAAATGTAGAGCATGTGGGCGTTAGCCACTTACATTGGTGTACCTATACTAGATGTACATCTTCTTTCACCTTTGCTCATCACACTTTTCTGCCCTGGCAGTTTCAGTTTCTTTGATACGACTCCCATCGCCAGCCACATATCCACCTCACTCCTCCCCCCCTTCTCACTTTCAGGTTTCTTCATCTCCTCCAGCTTGTTTCAGTTTCTATTCCCTCTGGCTTGTTTCCATGGCACATGTGGCCTACATCCTGTCTTCAGATACACACATAAACACACTTTCGTGAATGTATCAAAAGAGAGAAAAAACACTAAAGACACTACTCCTTTACCTGCTTTACCTTTTAATACTTTGATACAGACAGGAAGTTGGATCAACCAAGCAATCTGTTTGATGGCAGGGCTGCACAACATGTGGTTGAGATTTGGGAGATGTGCACATTGGCTCCTCTGCCGGCCTCTGAAACCTACAGTTACCCATAACACCCTTGTCTGTGCAGATCCACAGCAATGCTTATTTGTATCTTCGCAGAACTATTAGTACAGCGGTTCAAGTCTGTGTAGAATACTTGAAAAAATCAATATGTACTCTCATTTCTGAAAGGAGCTGTTGATAACCTTTTCTTATAACTATATTCTTTATACAGACATTGGACACTAAAACACTCATTGCAGCCCATGTCATAATTAGAGTTTACTGACTGGCCGAAATTTGATATCAAATGAAAAGTTGCACCTGATGTACCTGCGGTGGTGGGAGCGACACATTCCGGCAGGCCCTGCAATCAGCCACAGTAAACAAACATCTACTGGAATGTGATATTGATCCCCTGTGCTTTGTTCTCCTCCACTGCCCTTAAACAGGAGTGAAATTTAACCTGGTGAGGTTGGAGACAATGATTAGCTGTGATCACTGTGCATTCAAGCACATAAACCGACACTGTAACACTACATGCAGGTTTGTTTTCTTTGCCTTTCTTGTGTCACTGAATCAAGATTAGGGCAACTATAGGCCCCTATTAAGCTGGGGGTTGATCTGACAGTGTGTGGGTGTAATTCCAGCTTGATGGGAAAAGTGCAAAAGCTATTACAGTATTTTTATTCTGAAAAACCCAAACGATGAAGAGGAGCAGGAGAGTAAGCAGAAGCAGAATGAGAATGGAGTACATGTCTATATTCTATGTATTAAAGATCATGTAACTTTTGTTAAACATCAGCCAAAACTGACAAATAGGAAGCCAAAGTGAAACCAGAACATCCAGGTTCTGTTCCACAAGTAAGATTTCAGCCTTAACTGAACCTTTCTTGGTACCTTACTTACATGCAGTTCATTTAATTGGTCTAGACAGGGATGGTGTTTTCTTTCAATTGATGAAATGTTGTTTATCGAATATTTCTGTCTTTAGCTGCCTTCAACAAACACCATTTTCCAAAAGCCCTTGACCACATGTCACAAGCTCCACAGAATGGACGAATTCTTGGGTGAGTCGAATGGCCGTGACTTGTTCAGACATGTCTGTAATGATAGCAGGACAGGGAGGGCAGAATGGTGTGGACCTTTTTAGACGGCAAAAAGTACATTTGTCTTATAATATGGGTGGTAAACCCAAAGAACATATTTGCCTTTTTTAATCCTTGATGAGAGATTATATTGAGTCACAGAAGCTAGAACAGCGACTCGTCAGAAAGTGGCATTGAAACTTCAACTCTATGGGATGGTGGTTTAACAGTAACACTGTCGTAAGGTCAGCAAACTTATACAGCAATATGTACTGTATCTAATGTATGATGACATTATCGAACCTCAGCTACCGTCATCTAGTAAAAACTTCTGAGTGCATTGAAATCAGTATTTTATTGCTTATGGATTCAACTTTTCATTTGTGTTCTTCTGTCAAAACTTACATAATCTGTCTTTCAGATGACAGCTTCCTCTGGCTCACATGTGGGGAGTCGAATTGCTCTACTTTGGATTTTCCGACTGTACACATTGTTTATGGACAGAGTCTATGCTGAATGTGGTATTTTAATGCAGAGGGGAAGATGATTTAGCTTCCTGTCCAGCCTCTGGTATGAGATGGAACTGGGGAGCTATTGACCTGAGGCCAGTCTCAGTTATTGTTGTGTGTTTTCCTGTTATTTCAACCATCCGTCAGCCTCAGAAGGAATTCTACGCAGAATTGAAAAGAAAAAAACATCCCCGAATCGATCCTATAAAAGCTACATTTTATTCTCCAGGCCTCAACTGAGGGGCCACACTGGGCCCTGTGTGTAACACTGTGGGGAGGTATACACAAAGACACCCAAAGTAATTAGAAGCGAAAGGTTACCAGGTACAACAGTGTGTGTGTGAGTGTTGGGCTGGATCTTAACCCAAAGGAAAGATTTCAAAGAGCACCGCACCAGAAATTGCCTTGATCCAGCTTGATTAAAAAGCATATTGTGTAACCTTTGCCTTTCAAAGTGAAGACAGGTGTGTGTGTGTGTCTGCGTGTGCATGTTTGGTATTTATTAATCTCCCAGGCCTGTCTACATGTCATCCTAATATACACCTCATTCTGTAGAAATGCAGCAGATCTCATTAGATTTACTGTATTAACTCGTCTCCATCCAATGAAATCTCAAGGCCATGACTCCATGTGAGACCTGGGACACAATATGAGTTGAATTTCTCCATCTGTCCTTCTAAATGCTCTTATCCAACAAATTCATTCTAACGTTTTCCTTGGTAAGAAACAAAACTAAAAATCACAGAGATTAGAGGAATCAGAACCGTCAACACAAGATGACTTGAAAGCATTAAAAGCAAGAAAATAAAGTCACAAAATCCTGTTCTGTTTTTCTTTTTATCACCCATTCTCTCCCTCACTCTAAATCTTCCCTCTAATCTCTTGTTTACTACATAACGGAAAGAATTACTGGACGACCTCCAACATTCCTTTATAAGATTGAATTCTCTGTGTGGATTTGGTAGGTGCAGTTGTTGAACTGAACACAGTTCTTTGGTGAGGGTTTGACAGAAACCGACTCATTAAGGCTGATCAAGGCATTTTTAATGGATAAGAATTATAGTAAAACCTGGTAGGTCGGGTTTTACCCCATTGATTCTTCTACCCAATCCATGGAGTGGGCTGACATTGCACTCAGTGTGCACCTGCTTTGCCTTAGTGAATACTCTCAGTAGGAAATGTAATGCAGAGTGAATTAGGTTGTTTTTTTAATCAACAAAGAGGAAACAGTTCAATTGAATGAATCAGCAAACTGTTCACTGTCTGTGTAATTCACTTGTTTTCTCTTCAATATCTGCTCCAAACTAAGCATGATTACTGTTTTTATGGTTACGTTTAGGTGACTCAAAGCACTTTGTTCAGGTTAGGGAAAGAGTGTGGCCTTGGTTGAAAATGGAAGAAGTCAATGCTGACTTGAAGCAAGATGGGTCATGTAGACTTTTTCAATATTTCTAACCTTAACCAAGTGTTTTATCAGCCTAAACCTGCAGATAGGTCCCCATTCTCCAACATCAAGTTCTGAGATTTGTACACCCATTCATCCACACCAACAATCCATATGAGATACTACACACGGCATAAGAACATAACGTTATCTGGATTGCCATTGAACATACAATTATGTTTCCTCCTAAACTTATTTGAAAAAGCCAATTAGAAGTACATCAACATATTTCTCAAGAGATAAAGTTGACTGTAGATATACTATCGATTAAATCATCGAGAACATATTACAGGCCCCAAAATAAGTAAATAAAGTAACTTTCACAAGGCAGCTGTTACAGGAAGACCTTATCCAAGCCACTCACTCATTTTGAGAGAGAAAGTTGAGGTAAAGACAAGACAAGATGTAAGAGTAGAGTTCTTCTGACCAGATGTGTTGTTTTCACTGAAGCTAACACGTTCATTGAATTTTCTTTAAACTTCCTCCCAACCAACAAAGCAGCTATCATTTATGCCGGGAATGCTTTCAAAGACATCAGAACTGCGGCATCCTGTTGGCATTAAATTGTATAGACAGTCCTCTACATTTCCTTTCTGTTGTGTTGGCATTATCTTAAATTTACATTACATTGCTCTGGCTTTATGTTTTACTGGCATTTTGCTGACTTGCTGCTGCAGTGTGTTGTGTCAGATACAATTTCTGATGACTGGTTTGTGCATTTTCTTGTGCATATAGAGCCTGAAAAAAAACTTTGAATAAAGCATTGATGGCAGCTGTAAGTCTGATACAGCACTTATAATTATGAATGTGTGTGCAGACAGGTCAGTGCACTGTATAGAGAATCTTTTGAATGGGGTTTGACTGGCAGTAGAATCAAACCAATTAAATAGATCCAATTGACAGCAAAAGCAATTACAGCTGGAAAAAGCAAGTGATTAACAAGCCTTATTTGAACCATACAGTATATCAGCTGAGTATGGGGGTGCTTCACTTGACTGGCAGTACTGGAAGTGATTTGGGGGTGATAGAGCTGCTGGAACAATAGAAATAAGGGGGTAGGGGTATGGATGCACAGGGATTAGAGATTGGGGGAAGGCTTTCAATTCAGCCAAGTGTGAAGGAGCAGACAGGAAAGAGGAGGAGGAGACAGATAGACTTGATGTTGGTATTTGACACATTAGAGCAGCCTGTCATTCCGCTGACGAGTCTGTATGTGCTCTTACATGTTGCCTAGATGGTAGATGAGGGGAAAAATAGCAACAAGCTGAAATTTAGGGAGCATTTCTCTTGAGGTAGATGTTTTCACACTAAATGGTTCCTTTCCTATCACAAATGCTATTTGGGCTGCAGTGCTATGAAACTTCCTTTTTGCTTGACCATTCGACACTATTTGCAGTTGCTTCCTGACAAGATATGTTGCACCATGCCCTGTCCTTATACCTTAACAACAGTGAGTAGAGCAGAACTGTAGACTTGAGAATTGACTTGAGCTTGACTTTGCTTGCTTGAGACATGAAAGCCAAATCACTCAAATCTCAACTTTTAACCTGGTAAAGTCTTGGAACAATAAAGACATAATAACTTAATGACTATTTTGGATTGGTAATGGACCAGAAAGTCTTGAGACTTGACTTGGACTTGTCTTGAATTACTTGAGACTTGATTTGGGACATGTTTTGACAGACTTGAGACTTGACTTAAGACTTGCTCTGACAGACTTGAGACTTGATTTGGGACATGTTTTGACAGACTTGAGACTTGAGTTTGACTTGAGACTTGCATTGTCAGATGTGAGACTTCACTTTTGCTTGTCTTGAATGACTTGAGACTCGACTTGGACTTGCCCTCAAGCACAGAAGTGATTTTCTTTAACTTCCTCTGCACTCCTTGTTTAAGCAAAGATGGATTACTGACCAGATCAATGGGGCCAGTGCCCTCAGACCACGGGGGCCTTGTGAGGACAAGGCTCCTGCTGATCTTGGGCCCCTGGGCAAATCTAAAATGTTTTGTAAATGCATGTGCAACCACAATTGGGTGATGACTGTAAATTGGAATATGGCCAAGTGCTGTCCATTGACCAACACTGATCAGTTCTTGAGTAACTGTTTGAAGTATGGCTTGTCAGTGTGTGTATATCTGTGTTTGTATCCTTTTAAAGGAAGCCTGTTTAATTTGGCTACAGCTGGACTGAACTACTCTACGTATTTGCCACAGAGAAGATGCCCTTTTTTAAAAACAGTCCTGGCTGAAGGAGGTTGTCTAGCCTGAAATGTCTGTCCTTTCTACAGTCATGTTATTTTCCTGACATCTCACCAGTGTGGTTAAAGTTAGAAACAAAAGAGTGTCTCAGTTTACCTTGACACATAGATGATCTTGATGATAGCGACCGTCACTGCTGCTGTTCAGCAGTTTTGTACAGTGTCAAGTAACACATCTGACACATAATCATCAGTGCTGTGGAGAGAACCCTCCAGTCATTTCACCTCCTGCTCTGTGAATACACCAGACCACCTACAGCATAAAAGGAAGCCAAGTGCAGAAAATATTCAGTACTTTCTTAACCCAGAAGGCCTAAAAGATTGACACTCATTTTTTTTAAAGCCTGTCAGATTCGATGCAGCCAATCAGAATAATTTCTCAGAATGCCTCAGTCTATACATATGGCAGGCTGCTAACCTACCATCTGTCCTCTGTTTATAGAGGGGAAAAAACTCAAATCTCCTATTTCACAAATAACTTAAGTGAGGTTTGGCTTGCTGCAGACAATTTCTGAAGGACGTTGCATCTAGGACGTGCTCATTATTCCTTCCTTCACTAAAAGGTTGATTCTACATGTCTAGGAAGGTCTGAAGGTATAGAGACAATAGTAATTTCATGTATCTTCCCTTCACATGCGTTAGTTATTAGGGTCAAAGGCATCAGGTTCAGGTCCAGGTTTATTTGTCACATATAATAATACCGGGTATAATTATAGTGAAATGTATGATGGTTTCATGGTTTCCAATTGCAAATCAAGGTACTCAGATACTCAGATACAGTGTTATTGCAGACTTTTCAAACTCCTTACACTTTACAGTGACCGGGCTGCTACGTCGATTAGAAAAGGGAGTTTCATGTTCATGTGGCGCTATTTGTTTTTTATTTGGTTTTCATTCTAGATTACTCCTGTCACTCTGTCTCACTATTTTTATCGTCTCTTCCTGCCTTCAGGTCTGTTTCTACTGTCAACTGTCGAAATGCCAAACAGTCTGAAAAAAAAGAAATTTAAGATATTTCAATTTGAGATATTTGCCTAAACTATTAAAGAAGTAGGGTAGTTTCACTGACCGTGTTGCTTTGGTGAGGTTCTCCAATAACGCCATAATTATGCCCCATCGTTATGCACAGCAGCAATTATTTAAAATGAAGTTGCCTTGTGTATGTTTGATGGGCAATTTACAAATCAATGTGTAGACTGAAAAAAATCACACTATTAGTGAAACTGTCTAACAAGCTAAATGAATAATGTTTTATTATTAGATCCTGTTTATTTATTTTGTTTATTTATTATTATTTTATCCATCTCCACCTTATCATCCCCCTCAGATTGCTCTAGAACACCATGCCTATGCTGGTCGGAAGTAAGCGGTGTGTACATTCTCATCACACATTATGTTATAAACAACTTGCTTGAGTTGTGTAATTAGTCACAGTGAACAAGAGACCACAAGACCTTTTTGACTGAAGGGAATGAATGGAAACCAATGGTTGAATCGAAAACTATACAGTATGCATTTGAACATGCTCAGCAAAATTGTAAAGCATATATAGTTTGTAGTTAAGGAGTTAAAACTTGCAAAAACGCTGGTATGGTCCTTGAAGTCCAGTGTATGGAGACTGTTAGGCTCAGGAGTAAAGACAGTCAGGAACAGAGAATAAAAGAGAGTAAAGAGGTTATTACCCTGCAGCCCTCTGTGCTGTAGAGCTACATGACATAACCACGCCAAATCAGCCTCTGACCATGTTTACGGATGCAAGTGTTTGACCTCAGTCTCACTACAGACTGCAGGCATGGAGACCACCCCCCCCCCACACACACGCGCACCACCACCACCACCATCACCACCACCAAAAGACTTTCATTTTGTGGCTCTGACCTCTGCAGCAGCTCTCCTCCCCCCGACTTCCTGATTGAAGATTGACCTTTCTGTGGAGGGGTTCACTGGGGATTTGTTGAGATTTGCTGTGATGTGAGATTCTGTTTTTTTATTGGACTGGAGGACTGGGTGGATATGGTTTGAGGCCTATAAAGCGCCATTCTGTTTTGTTCTGTTTTGATAGTACCCTGGTCCCAGTTGTGTAGCTTTTCATATTGTGCTGTTATTTGCGGTGTTTTCAACTGAATCAGAAACCTCAGGCTTCTGTCTGCAGCTCTTCTGCTTTAGTTGCTTTTTAGCTGTGTGTGTTGGCAGGTGTGTACTTTAGTACCTGTGTGTGTCTCTTTGCCCACCAAAGCCTAGACCGCTACGTTCAAAGGCCTCGTCTTGTTGGCCCGGGGCTGAGAGCTCAGGTGCAAAGATAAACAACCGAGGTGGGTATAGAGTGTGTGTATGTGTACTTTCCCTCCCTCATTTTCCCCCTGAGTTTTGATAAGATTGGAAGGTGTGGCGTCTTCCTGCCATGCCTTGACTTTTGACTATATCAGGATATTGAAGCTGTCATTCAGATCCCAGAGTCTCGATTGATCTCATTCTTTGTCTCAGTGATTGTTCACCTGTACTTGTTTTGGTTTCTTGGTTTTATCCTGTCAGTCCCATTTCAGACAAATTTGATCAGATTTTGGTGAAAATGATGCATCTCACTACTTGGCACTACTGCAATGGCATTTTCAAAATTACACTCACTGGTGCTCTCATTGAAGAGGTAGACTTGAAAGAAGTAAGTGGAAACACACCTGGTGTGCAACTCCATGTGGGAAATGCAACACAGAGTGCATCATGCACTCAAGTCTTTGTATTAAACGTAACAATTCAAAAGGAACCCTGATGCATTTCTTTTGGGAATGTACTGAAACTTTTATTCTGCAGTAAAATTAGGCAGCAGTTCGATTAAGTATTTGGTTTGGTTTGATTCTTTATACCTCAGTCTCAAGGCATGCATGTTGGGTATTAGAGAGGAGTTTCCTATTCCTCTTGGACATACATTTTTCTTTCAAATATTATATATAGTGCTCATAAATGATTTTTGAAAATGCTGATTGACCCTTAGTTGCCCAGAGGACTCAAACTTTAATAAGCTTGATGCTTGATGCACTGCAGACACACCAGCAGCTTCTCCTCTGCTGCAGCTGTTGATTTGGCTCATTTCTTCCCTTCCATTCTCACAGTTTATCAGGACTTTTTCATGTGACTCTTGTTTCTCCTCTGCAACGGATGCAACTACAAATGTAGTGAAATCACAGATACTTGTGATAAAAAGTACTGAAGTAAAACAAAAATTTCCTATTTTTTAAAACATATTCAAAAAAGTACTTTGTTACAGTAACTAGAGTAATACTTTACTTCCATCCCTAGTTAATGTATTACAACATGGGTGATTGTTTGTAGTTGCTTAATATACATTATGTGGCTGATAAATTATTTAATTTCAAAGCAAATATATACTAATATGATAACTATTTTGTTTGTTTGTTTCTTTAATTCATGTTTGTCTTTCAGTTTATTTTCATGTTCGTACTGATGTCTATTACTGGCATTTGCATTTACCTTGCTTTAAGTACTATGCTTTGTACCTGCCGTTGAACATGCTAAGATGCTATAAACCTGATGAATACGGTGAAGAAAAAATACATTGACAGGTCCAAAGAAGCCATGACAACATGCTGACACCTGGTGACGTATTTGTGAATGATTTGTCCAGAGGTGGTCGCAGCTGTGACGGCAACATGTTTTCTTTCTTTGGCCCAGTCTTTCTTTCCCTTAATCTTCTGATTAATCCGTCAGCCTCACCCTCACATCGCCCGGCTCCTCGTCTCCATCTTACTTTTTTTTCCAATATCCCTTTCTACATTTTCCCTTTTCCCCCTGCCTCCTCCCCTCGCAGTCCATCTGTGTGTTTGGAGGCATGAAGCCATGAAGCCTTAATGACAGTCTAGCCCACAGTGGTTGGGCTAATCCAGTTAGCTCAGCTCTGTAGCGGGGCCCATTCACTGTGCCTCACCACCAAACAAAAGGTGATTTTTGTTTCTGCTAATCCCATTGGCACAGCCTCGCCACACGCTACACAGGTGTCTATACAGATGCACCACAATATTATTCTCGCCCTTCACATACAGATGAAGAGTCACACACAGCGAGAGACAGGGCAGAGAGAGACAGGACATCCTGCTAAATCTGTTGCTTTTGCCTGTGTTTTCCCCCCTGTGGATTAAGAATGCTTGAGCGACACCTCTTGCTGTGTAACATGATAAAGCAGCAGTGTGAAAGGGGATGAGTTACGTTCAAAAACCAAGCTTTTGTTTGATTTTCTTATCACTTTTCAACACACCCAGTCAGTCAGCCATCAGTGGATGTTGGTGGTGTACTCGTCATGTTTTCTATGGCAGATTTACTCTTGTCTTGTCAGTCGTCACGCTGGCGTTGAGACAATGCTTCCCATGGTCAGGACTGCAAATTGGACTCGGTATTGAGTATGCTACCAAATTCAAAATAGATCCAGAATGGAACTCACCATTTGGACAATTTCCCTGCCATTAATTAAGCTTGTCATTAGTGCTTGCTGCCAGGCCATGTGTCAAGGATTGTTAATGCCATGATCAGCCCGATAATGGCCCGACCCGACAGTTATGAGGTGTCAGTAATGAAAATGTTCATCGAGTGCGACAGTTGCTCGTTCTATCCCATGTTTTGTGTCATAGCAGAGGCCTACTGACACAGCATCTGAGACACCTCAATGTCAGACTTTTCTGACCTTTCCTCACATAGCTTGACAATGTCTACAACTTGGTTTGGTGACGTTGACCAATAGGAGCACAGGCTATGCCTCTGTGTTCAACTGTAAACTCAGCAAAGCAAAAGAGGAATGCTGTTGTTGGTGCTGTCATGTGGAACAGTGAACACCTCACCTCCTTGCACGTCCTTACCGATTACCTACGTATGTCATGCAAGTCTTGACAGCAAGCTATGATTGGTCGGGGGCTAACATGTAGTCTCCCATGTCTCTAAGCCAAGTGATGGCAAAAAGGTATGACTTCGGAATTGCTTAATCTGACACAGTGACCATCTGGAAAGTCAAAAATATCACATAATATCATCCTGGATGACAGATCCCCTTAAAGAAGCAATTCCTTCTGGTCTTCAGGGTCTACCCTCAAAACATGTTGTTAACCATGCAGACAGTGTGAAGCTAATAGCTGAGCTATCCCTGAGGGCTTTATGACAGAACATGCTTTTCCACTCTGAAAGGGAAGGGGACCTCAGTTAGAGCCCTGGGGAACGCCACAGTGCATGTCTTGTGATCAGTATTTAGTTAACTGCAATGTCCCAGTGTGTACTGAGGTAGGGGCACTGGCCTAAGATAGAGATGCAGGATTACAAAGGATGAGCAATGGACAAACTGGGGGTATGGCTACAGTTAACTACATTTTATGACAACTTGGATTTAATTTTCGTAGCTCTGGCCATTGGTTCAGTCAATTATGGTATCACTGTACTCACCAAAGTAATTGCTGAGATCTGCGACATCACTAAAAAATAAGTCCAACAGGGCAAGAAAGACAAGACAAGTAGTCAGACAGTCATACAGGTTGTAAACAAGCTGACAGTTTAGCCAAATTAGCTACAGCTTTATTTGGAAGGAAAATTGAAAGTGAATGCACGTGTAATGTTGCTAATTATCCTTATTGCACAACTCACCACAAGTTCGCACAACTACGGCAAATACAACACACGAGATTGAACCAGGTCTCAAGTCTCGCTGTAAACTATGATGAATGTTTACCACGGACAGTTAACAGTTTTACCATTCGCTCTCTCTTCCAATAAAATTTGACTGATCTGGGGGCTTACTGTCTACTGTCTACAACCTGAATGATCATCTGACGTTACCGTGTTCTGAGATCTCTGCAGTTACTTTGGTAAGTAAGTAGAAGTATTTTCCTTTCCTTTCCATGAGACAAGAGTTTAAGAATAAAGGTCCACCGTAGCTAATTAAGACGCTATACATACAGCATTTGTGCTCAGAAGAAAGTCAGATGCCATGTATGGAAAGTCTCCTTAAAGCAGGTAATTTCAAGCACCTAAATTCTAAGCATGTACTGTAATACAAAACTTCTCCTCCATCAACAGCAAACACGATATTGAGAGTGGAATGAACCTGCCGTTTTTTTTTTCACTGCCAATGATAAAACGTCAGAGGAACACCCACTTTACTGAAGTCATGTGATTTGTAGTACCTCTGACACCTTATCAAGGCAAGAATGCCAGCAATCAAAGCCAAAAACATATATAATGGCTGTCTGGCTCTAAACATGCAGCTTTATCCCTGGTTCATTCAGTCGGTCAGTAGGATCTCTAAGTGCTTGACAATCCTGTTACCCCATACTCTTGGCAGCGGTAGTGTGTGTATTTGTTTCGAGTCACACTGTTGGGAGTTTGGTTCACATTCCAGAGTTTGTGCGTGTCACAGGGTTAAATTCATAGGAAGCGCCTGGCCTAGGAAGAATTAAAGCCCATTTTCAAATGACAAGGCCCGTCATACATGTGAGAGCAGAGCTAGAGACATGACAGCTCACTGAGCAGCAAGAGTGGGAGGCAAAAAGGCCAGTCTATTCATCGGCACAGAAAGATCGCCTTGTTACGCAAGACCTTCCACTGCACCTCGCGCTCTTCCAACCCCTTGCTTCTCAGAAGTGACACAGAGGAAAGAAAGACAAGGCAGTGCTGTCCTCTGTATCTTGGAGATCCTTGTTGATGTTTTGGTCAGCGCCAGCATTCAAATGAAGGAATCGGATGAGAATTTAATCAAATACAATAGAGGGATTGGTCAGAGGATAAGAGCTCTGGTGTGGAGTCTTTCCACAGCCGGAGGTTACAGACAGTCTAATTGGTCAGACAGACATGGTCAATTGGATGCACAGCTTATTTTCCACATTCACTACCTGATTTATATTCCAAGCTAGCCTCTTCAGTTCTGTTTCATTAGTGTATGTTACGTTAGTGGGAGTTATAACTTCCAGCCCAATTGACTTTTTAAATTCAGACTTGTTACTGAGGTGAACGGCACATTCGCCTCAAAGAGTTTCCTTGTAAAGGCTTCGTAGGTTCAATGTATGGAGTTACATTTTTGCCTGAATTCCAAATGTGCGATATTTTGAGCACGAAAACAGATTTTTTGCAAGCACATAAATTATATTCTGGAGAAATTATCATAACGCAAACATACATTTAATTTGAGCAAACAAAAATCTATTCTGTGCTCAATGGCTTTATTTGTGTGTTTTCTATTATCCACATGAATGTATCATAATACATAATAATACTACTTTTATTTATAAAGGAGTGCTGAAGCAGAGATTGGGTATTTCTTTCTTACATTTTATTACTGGTTGCAATTACAGAGGTTTGCATCCAAAGACAGCTGATTACTACATTCAGACATAAATCAGCCTTTATCTGAATAACATGCGGTATAGGAATGGTCGCAGCATTAACTTTTTCATCAAGGCTCCGTTCTGCTCTGGTGTAATAATTCACAAATGGTTGGCAGGTAATAGCCAATGGGAATTGGATGCAGAAGTAATCTCATTGGTTGTTATCCCTAGGTTTTTTTTTACCCACTGAATCCTGATCAAGTCACCTTTGACCCCTCGTCTTATCAAATGCATCATATTTACCTTGGTCTGACACACAGACACATACACATACACAGGCCCTGCATCCGTCATGCATCCATCACCTGCCATCAGTGTCACTGACTGACAGAAGCAGGGAGTTTTAACCCTTACTGTGCTGCCTTAGCCATCACAGGAGGTAGAAAGAAAGAAAATGGTGTGCATTTTACTAATCCAGACCCTCAGCACGCGGAAATGTGTTCTCATGATGTGTAATGAGCCTGTGTTTCTCTGCTCAGCATCCTCTCCAGCAGCCCCCACCCCCATCTCTAGTGTCTTGAGGCTGTGGTGAATAATCACCATCCCACCCCTCTTAGCCCCTTCTCCACCTCCCCCCTTAGCCTCCATCCATTATTCAATACCCCATGGAGAGTACGGTGTGTATGTGTGTGCATAAATGTACCTGAGCATCACCTTCGTGTGTTTTATGTGTTGTCTGTTTTCATGTACATGTGTTGGATATCCATGCTGTTGCATTTGTATGTGGGAAAGTGTGTGTGCACCCAATATTTGTGAGTGTTTCTGAGCATTAATACAGACTGTAGCTAGCTGGTGTCAGCCTCCCTCTGTGGACATTACAGGTGAGCTGTGGCTCGTGTGGATTTCTATCATTACAGAAAAAGAGCAGTTTGTTTTATATACAGTGAAAGGTTTTGGACATTTATTCTGTGATATACAGTTTACAGATTTTGTGATTCTAGCACAATAACACGAGGAGTATCTGAGGCTTGTAAATAGTATAGTAATGCTTCACCTGCTTCAGTTGTGGCGGCACCTGCTGACTGAGACTCCTTACTACATTAATCCTTTATGGCACAGACACTAGGGGAATGGTATAGTAGGGAGTCTCTGGAGTAATGGGATAAGGGTATTTTGTTCATGGTGTTATTGTTAGTTGAAAATGTCTTTACATGACGGGACAGGGAGGAGTCACTTGATTTACAAAAGACAAGAAGACAAAACTGGTCTATACAGTGTCTACAGTGTCTTGTTTGATACATGTATGTATTAATATCTCATGTATGATGTGTTTGCATGGGTTAGGGACTGTATGAAAATGATCAGGGTGGGGAGGTCTGAAGTGGAGGTTGCTTTTTTATTGTCCCATATTTTATTGTAGTTTTCCCTTGTGAGATTCAATGGAGAAAAAAAAACAAAAAACGTTAAATTGAAACAGTTACATCAAAAAGATCAAGATAACACTTACTATACTTATGGTATGTACCAGGGCTTAGTTTTTCCCGATCACAAATTGTTAATAAGACTATGCAGATTACACGTTGATCTTTATATTAGAGACTAAATGTTGTAAGCCAACACTAGCCAACAGTCACGCAGCACTTAACTGCATCATAACAGAAGCAGAACTCCAATAAATCGTGCAAAGTCAGCCTATAATTCAACTTCACACGTTCTAGTGTAATAAACCACATTAACCATCATAATATCAGCTCACTAATGCACGCATGTCTTTTTCAGTCCATGGTGATCTGGACTCAAGTTCTCATCCATCCTCAGTTCAGCCAAACTTTGTTTAAACATTTCACCCTTTGCTTAATTGAATTGCTAGTTGGCATTGCTATTTTTATATAAGAACATTATTCCATCAGTGAGATGTGAAAGTTTAAATTTGTTGTACCATTACTTTTAAATTATTTGAGACATCAGTGGAAGGTGTTGCATTATTTTTTTCTCTGTCGAGGGAAGGATCCAAAAACTGTTTGAATAATACCGGGGAGGGTCTTGTTTTAAAAAAAAACTCCTCACTCCATTAACTTTGTGCAGTCTTTTAGTAGATTTGGTAGACTGTGTGCATATTTGTTACAGTGAACATTCTTCCTTGCTATTTGCAATGCTACTTACCTTAAATGTTTTCACCCGTGTCTTTGCTACTGGAGTTGCATCTGAGCTGCACAGTTGTGGCCGTGATGAAGGCTGAAAACATGTCTTTCAGTGAATAAGGTGACTTCTGACCCTGTTCTGTCATCATTAGTCAACATATTAAGGATAACATGTTAAGGAAATCTTTCTGAGTGTGGTTAAAATGTACATGTAAATATATCAAGAACAACGCAGGATTTCAAAATTTTTTTGATTGGTTTTTGAAGACGTGACACTGGATTTGTTAAAGGAGCATTTTTGGTAATCGCTGGCTCGTTTTACTCTAACCAAATGACATCAATATCTATTTCATCTCTGTGTGTCCAGTCCACAGAGATACAGAGGATGTATGTTGATTCATGGACCAGTTAACACAATTATCTTCATGGCAGGAGAATACAAGGGGCACAATGCACCATTAAATAACAGAGATCTACTGGATCGAGTAGAACTCTGTGTTTCTTCCTGTTATAGCCATACATCTGTAATGACACTCCTACTAAAGCAGTTTCAATTGACAAAATATGTTGATATGTTGAGTGAACAGAATTTCCTGTTTCCTGGAATATGTTGTAGATTTTAGTTTGAATTTAGCAAAAATGTTTGGCAGAAAATGAATACATTTTTTGAAATGATGGATATGAAACCGTCTTCTTGACTTTTTGTTGATCATCTAAATGTGTGGTGCTGTACACTGTGTGTGCATTTACCTGTGAACATAATTCAATATCATGAGAGTATTTATTTCCACTCCTGCCGATGTCAATGTGTGTGATTTTACAGACATGTAGTGATTACATAATCACTTCAACCGTGAATCTTGAAAATAAACAGCAGCTGCAAGCTTAGCATGTGGTGTGAGCGCACATATGCACACAAAAGCACATTCTGACCTATGCATGCATCCGTACTCACACTTGGTGAAGGAGATGATGGATGAGAGTGTGTGGAGCCAGATGTTCCCTCTTAGGTATTCATCTGTTCAGACCAATTCATTCATTCGCGGGTCGATATTACAGCATATTGCTGATCTAAGCTGCACACTGAAATGTATTATATCATCTTTTATTTATCAAACTGCAGATATCTGCAATGCAAATCAGGGATGGATACGAGCAATAGATAAATCGATTACTAATTGGATACATTGTTTTTTACATTTTTTCCCCTTTAGTATGTATGGATTGTGAGCATGCACATGGGTATGAAAACAGAAGTGGGCCAGTACCAGACCAGGGACCGAATCAACTGTCAAACAAAATTACCTCAAGTGATGAGGTGAACTGAACAGCTGCATCCTGTTTCAGTGTGTAAGGCTAACTCAAGCTAGGATTTTCACAATATGTGTATTTATAATCCTCTGAGGATGAATCCTCATATTTTTCATTCACCTCTCACTTGTCCTGTAGCACCACCATCAGGCCAGAGCGTGCAGCTGTAAAGAAGAAATATTGAAAGCCAACAGAGAGATTCCTTGTTGAAGTGAAGATTTCCAGTATATTTTCTTTTAACATTCAGTATCTTCAGGAGTATTTT
The DNA here is from genome assembly GCA_003416845.1 of Oplegnathus fasciatus. Classification (NCBI taxonomy): domain Eukaryota; kingdom Metazoa; phylum Chordata; class Actinopteri; order Centrarchiformes; family Oplegnathidae; genus Oplegnathus; species Oplegnathus fasciatus. The sequence goes on along the minus strand of NTHP01000041.1, from coordinate 571,664 downwards.
CTTACCAAAACATCAAATATATTCAATCCCATTTTTTTTCTGTACGATATTGATCAGCTTAACACTCAATAATCAATCAAGCATAATATCCATCACATTAAATTGTATCTTGAACACAAAGTAAAGGTTTTTGGCCCATCTACATGGGTGTAACCCCAGATGCAGCCATAAGCAGATGATGCAACAAGCCTTATAAACCCTATAAATCCTCCGGGGCAGGACGGATGCTTTTTGATTAACAGGTTGGCTGAACATTAATCTCCTTCTGAGATATGGAAGAGAATTTAGTTTCTACACTCACTTCAGTGACCATTTTACTGGGTGATAACAATCCATGACTGCGTCTATACAAGAACAATTTATTTATTTGAAGTAAAGGTTTAATAGTACAGTAATATTAGAATGTAGTCTCAGTAATAGTATTTCAGTAGTATTTGTAGTATTGTATCTTGCATAAATACAAAAAACAAAACAGTGCAAACATCCATACATATGAATCTACATAATACCCGGTATATTCAGTGTCACATGACTTTTAGTCCGTACAATACCCATAATTCAACTCAATACCGCAATTCATTAAACCTTCTTGGTAAACAGTCTTGTCCACACCCTAATTTTGTAATGTGGGCGTCAAGACTTTTCTACAAAACAAAAGAATAATTAGTCCTCTCTGAAACTTTTCTGGACATTAAGCTCTCAGTGTGCTTAAAACAAACATGTTTGTATGAGGTGTCGTCCCACCTGCTCCAAATGGTGGGCAGGTCTGACACCTGTAGGTGGGGTGAAAAGGATACCGTGGGCGAGACAAATGGGGATAACGGTGCACATTTTCATTTTCTCTCCTAAAAGGCATTCATGGCGTTGCACTGGGTCGCGCACATGACAAGTGACGGAGCTGTATGAAGAATGAAAGAAGAGAGCTTGAGAGAGTGGAAACCCTACTGACTTTCACACCTCCGTACACCTGAGCAATCACTGCGTAAAATGGGCGTAATTGTCAAATTGTCTGTTTTGGGAAGTTCCGAAAAAAATGGAGGGTTTCAGATGCTCCAACAAGCACATCACCTGAAACATACTGAGGCCGTCACAGGGCAGAGCACAGAGCACTTACACTCTGATCAGTTTGTCTGAGCTCTGTCCAGATACAGACCATTGAGAGAGCTTCAACCTGGTGCTCAGAGTAGTGATCTGTGTTCAGAATGATAATGTTCGCATTATGTCAGAAATCATATAGTCAAGTTTAAAGGGCNGTGTGTGTGTGTGTGTGTGTGTGTGTGTGTGTGGCTCGTCCGTCCTCCATTGTCTCTTTATTACACCATTCTGATTCTAGGTCAGTAGAAAAGACTCCTCTATTTTTGTCCACATAATCCCCTCTAAGAATGCACACACCCCTCAGTGTGCATGCATCCGTGTGTGTGTGTGTTTGTATGCGTGTGTGCATGATGGCGGCAGTGTGTTAATACCTCCAGCACGTTACACACTAATCCACTCACAGTCGGCAAGATTGTCCTGCACTTGCGCCTCTTCCCCCCTTTCCCTATCTCACACACACATACACACACATTACGCACGGTGCGCACGCTCCCGTCTTGGTTCAGACACTCCGAGTCATACACACATTGGATATATTTCACCCCGGGGTGTTGTGGCCTCTTTGGGAGCACCCATGAGCGCAGGCATGGTGGTAGGAGCAACAGGCCAGGTAAGCTTTGATTGGCAGGTCAGCCTCACGTTCTCTCTGTCAACAGCTCGATTTATGGAGCTATTCTGGGCTCTTTGTGCTTGTTGTGTTGTTGTCATAAAACGGTTCAGTGTTTTCAGTTGATTTGAAATTGGTGCAAATTTGGTGTAAAACTTGGTACAAAATAAGTTTGAATTTTATGTGAAGTTGGTGTGAAGCAAATGTGAAATGTTACAAAATGTGATATACAACAAATTTGAAAATGGTGTGAATTTGATGTGTAAAATTTGGTGTTAAACCAATTTGAAATGAATGCAAATTTGGTGTAAAGGAAATTTGGATTAGACATACTGTACATCGGTATAAATTCTGCAGTTACACCAAAAAAGGGCGATGGCACATTTAACATTTGTAGAATTCAGCATCATTTGGTGTCAAACCAAATGGTCTGGCGGATGAAAATGGGGCTTCTGTGCGTATCACAAACCATAACAGTAGTGTATGTCTGTAGGTGTTTGCTTCATGTATGACAGCAGAGACTTATGTTCCTCAGACTTTTGCACTGTCACTTATAACTGTTCATCTGGACAGGACTTAAGTACTTCAGCTGAGGTTCGCAGTCTTTTTGTTTGCAGCTTCGTAGCTGAAAGTTCCTCTCCGTGTGGCACATCCCGGCCTTCTAATTAAACCTGTTGGTTGGGAGTGTGATGACTACTTGCTGTGGTTTCTCCCCTCTCTCTCTGTGGGAAACCACTCTGTACTTCCTGGGTTTTTAACCCCTAATCCCCCCATAACCAGGATTCCCTGCTCCATCTTTTCACACGGGATTAAAATCTGAGAGACTCATTAGCCAGACAAAAGCTATGAGGCTAGTTAAGCAGGTCTTTGCATCAATGTGCAACACTTGACTTAATGTGGTTCTCATAAGACATCATTAGCCCAGTGTGACTGCACGGTTTATTATTATTATGCGATCAGACATTTCCAAAAAATTAGGGGGTGGAGTACTTCAAGAGACACGTCTGTAGTTAATCACATGATGCTGAATAGCAAGTAAGTTTCTGATGATATAGTTGTTCATAGTCAGTGCCAGGTTGTTTGGAGAGGCACACCACTTATTTTTCACCTGTCAGTTAACTGGTAATGGGTAGTACTGCTCAGCCTGTGAAAACAGTTATATAATGTCTCTAGGAGGGGCTTTGTCAAATTACTCATGTGACATCACCCAGTTATCTGCAGGGCTTGTAAAACATACATTACATCCATCCACATACAGACAGTCACAGGG
>NTHP01000041.1:454668-542972 GCA_003416845.1 Oplegnathus fasciatus | reverse complement strand
TTCATAATAAACTCAGAATATATGTACATATATGAATAGTTTTTGTAACATTTTCTTGGATTTCAGTGGCGAGTTTTAGTGTCTCTTTTGGAATATAAAGTGCTTGATTTGACAAACACTGCTTATTATCACACATTACTGGCACATATAGGCCTCATATCAGTCCATGCTTAGTGTGTCTTTGATGCCCCCTCCCCTTCCTGTTTTGGCATGCCGCCCTATGCCGACCACCCTCTCTCTGCTCTCTCTCTACATGCATAACTAGGCTGGTGGGTGTAAAAATAGTCGGGTTGGTGGAGTGGGGAGGGGGTGTTGTTCAATGGTCAGAGAGTTGGAATTAGCAATGAGGAAGCACTAGCACTGTGCTGGCAGTAGTAACAGGACACAAGTCCAGTCAAGTGGTGCAACAGGGACAGGAGCGCTACTGAGGCCAAAGGGAAGTGAGGTTTGGCCAGGACTGAGGGGGTTGCCCCCCACTGGATGGTAGCCTGTAAGGTTTTTAGGGGGAGGGTAAGGAAGCAGGGACAAGGAGTGGATTATCAGAGTGATTAAATGCACTCACTTAGATTCCTGTACGTTCTGATGGGATAGATTGTAAACCTTGCACCATGGGCAACGCGGCCATGTGTAAGGTGTGTGGCTCGGACAAGGGCCTGAGGACTGCCGGGAGCCAGTCTAACCTGGACCAAAATGCTTTGCCAGACTACTACTGTATGGAGCATTTTCCTGTGCAGCCTCCCTTGATGCTGGTAAGAGCCCACACTGGCAGGTGCAGCAGACACTTTCAGGCAACTGGGACGCTCCTGAGCGCTCTTTTCGAGGTATTTTAGGAGGTTTTTGCAGATGAGAGGGTTTTTAGTAACTTTTTTAAAACCGAAACTTTGAAGCACTTGGAAGTCTGTGTCAGCTCTCGCTTTTAAATCCTCAGAGTTATTTTTATTTTGGTCACAATCTGGATGGCAGGACTGCTCTTTGTATCTGTCACTGACAAGCTGCTCAATTTGCATTCATTCTGCAGTTTTTCACATTAGATACCTTTGCATGGAGCTGACTGTTTTTAATGAGAGCTAGTGTAAACTGCTTTGGACTTACTGTTCTGACATCAGAATTAATACTGATGTGTACCTTGCGATGCATATTAACAGGTATAGACAAATGATTCAGGTGTTTAGGGTTTGAGCAGTTTGAGGAGCTTGTATGTATATTGGTGTGTAAGTGTACTGTATGTGGGATGGAGGGGCATGGTTACCTCTCCTCCCCCTTTAAAGGCCAGTGTGACATTTTTGTTCCTTAAGTATCCCTGCACAGCATCATGTGGAGTCTTGTGGCTAATTTGAAAAGCAATGTAATGACTTTAGCAGCATGCCGCTGCTGCTACGCTGTGGGCGTGGGGTCTACTGTCAGTGGGGCGACAGTATTTTGTTTGTTTGAGGTTATCGTGACAGTTTTTGAGCTGCCTTAATGCCTTGTTTGAAGATACCGGAACTTGTTTCTTCGTAGTCCCGAATTGCAAAGCTGTAAATGAAGCATCTCAAACTATTTGGCAGTAGTCTAATGTCTGAAGAGTTTTACACCTTAATATAAATAGGGACAGTTTTTGCTTAACACAGCATTTGGTTTCAAATGGTGTGGCGATGACCAAGGCACAGTCATACACAAATACATACACACAAGGTCACCTAATTGTTGGCAGAGCTTCATAAGTATTCAAATGTCTGACAGGATCATACTGGTGTCTTTGTATGTTTTAACTCATGCAACTCTGTCTTAAATGGCCACCAAGTGAAAAAGTTTTTATGATTTATTGCCTGTCAGGCAGTTAGCAAGTTAGCATGAAAATCAACCTGTGGACAGAGACTCAAAACATAACAAGGCAACATAACCGTCTTGTAGTAACACAGTTATGAGTAGAAGCTGTTCACTCACCTGGTGAACAGTAGTCTTTTAATTCACACAACTAATTTGCATCATCGTTTTGATGGTTCTTATGTTGCTTTATTATCTTGTGAGTTTACCTTTCCAAAAGCAAAGCCAGTCAATGCAAAGCTTTTGGATATCTGAGCTTCTAGCAACCACAAAAAAAAAGAGCTGTGTCCCAAGTCCAGACTGCATACTAATTTAATACAGTATATACTACATACTAATCATAGTATCCTGTTTTATCTCAATATACTTATAAAATATAGAATATACCATGTTTTACTAACAGGAAATAATGCAATATGTGTGACGTCAGATGCAAATTTACTTTGGAAAGCCACTGCCAATTAAACATGAAATTAGAAATCAAAATGTTTTTCCTTAATTTTTTCAGCTGTGAGCTGCTCCTCCATTTCCTTTGTGCATTGCATCATATACTTTTTTTGTCACCTTTCCAGTGTGAACATACTGGAACACACTAAAAAACCTGCTTAGGCAACTTATAGCTACACTAATGGGTTAAATGACTGTGTAATGAGAAGAGTGTTGCTCGTATAGTGAGAGTCCCAACTGTGTAGTTCCCCTCAGCTCCACAGAGCTTTTTAGTTTCTTTCAGCTCATTGTTTTGGTTGTACAGCCCACAGATTGACTGTTTTCCTACTCTCATCATCATTATTCCCAAGTGCAGCAGGCTGCACAACTAGCAGGTGTACATAGTGGAGCATTTAGCAGCTAAAGAGCCACATGTTTTTCTCAGGAGTTGGTGGAGACCAAACCAGAGCTAAAAGGAGAGTGAATCCGTTACTGCTGGATGTGTAAATATGCAAATGTTTTCCTAAACGTCACCCATATCAACACAAGTGCGTGCGTTATATTACCTGTTTCAAGCCAGTTTCAGCTTGGAACAATGCAAAGTTAACTTAAAGTCTAACCCGGTGAAAAAAGTCAGACTTACAGTTGCTTTCACCTTTACATTTACTCGAACTGTCAAAATGTTCCTATATCTCATTCCACCAACTTGTAGCACTGAAAAGGACCTAAAAAGTTGTGTATTTTAATTGATGTGCCTAACAGACTGGCAGAGGAGGGCCCAGACTGCTGTAATTGGCCTGTGTGTAGGAGGAGGAGGCGGTGACCTGACAGCCTGCAGTGACCCCTGGCAGCACAGGTTCCAGCTGAGCTTCTGTTATCTGATAGGATGAAAGAGAGAGGATGAGAGGAGAAACATAGACAAAAGTCTGTGAAACAGCAAAGCAGTGTGACAAATAGAGCTGGACTTCATTACTACAGTCCGACTGTCTCTCTGAGTGAATGTTTGCATGCGTGTGCTGAAGTCAGACATATTGACCCTTTGCCATCAGCTTTCTGACACTCTCCTCAACACAGTTGTCTGATAAACACGTAAAAATATAGCCTCACTTTTTGTTGATGCAAACTGCCCAAAAATTGCAAAAAATATCACAACCGCCTGATCTGGCAACACTGCATCGGACTTTAACATGGGAGACCACTTTTCACTTCCTGTTCCAAACCATCAGCCATGACGACGAAGGTCTCCTAACCTTAACTACAGACACATGATGCCATCCTGATGCTGACAGAAAACACTTCTGTGTTGTTCTGAAGGGCCGTTATTTTGTCAAAGTAAGAAGTCATGGCAAATAACTGTAGCAACACTTGAAAGTGAAGTATGTTTTGTCGTCTTCCATTTTTGTACCGCTCTTCTTCTGAAGTATAATTGTAGAGAAGCAGAAGTGCAGTGACATTACTCCCACTCACGAATGACACCATAGATAGCAAGGATGCTCAGTGGTTTTCATGGAACATTCTGGGACTGTTTTAGAGAGATAAACTTCCAGTGCATTTAAAGGATTTTGTCTTTGGAACATCCTAGAAAACATTTGACTTCCAGAGCAGCTCACAAGCTGCTGAGCTAAGGGCCATTTTGGTGGATACTATTCTTAAATCATACTTCAGTTCTCAGCTCCACATCTCTGTGCTAATGGTCAACTTGTGAAATCAGCTGAGTTTTTGTTATGTTTTGGACTGCTGTTGTGTTTTACTACCTGGTTATAATCACATGGGTCAAATATAACTGTATGTGCCTGTTTACCAGAAAATGCATCATGTCTTTGTAGCTTATGTTGTGCTGTGATAGTAAACCCTTCCATCTCCTCTAAAGACACATCCCACCTCCTTGTTTAGACATGGTCTATTCTGGAGAGCTCTTGACTCTTGACCCTTGACCCCCTCTCACTGATATACTGTAGTCATGCGCAGCTTTAAAGTGCCTGTCATATCCTTCTACTTATGAGCTGTAGCATACATAAGCATGTTCAGGAAGAAATGGTAAGGAAAAGGTCCTGCAGCTGTAGTTTTATTTTAGTCAAGCCTCACAAAGGGAGGTAATCAAGCGTGTAGTAGATAAAGGAATTCATTTATTGATCAAATATTTCTGCCTACATCATTTAAACCAGTAAAATCAGTTGCTGACACTGTCTCCATGCCCTAAAGTTAACATCAGCACAATTTAGAGCAGTCATTTGTGCAGTAGAGGCGAGTGTTAAATGACATATGTCATCATGAATTGCCATTTCCACCCACATCACTACAAATACATTCTGATCCCCTTAAAAATATACTTTATACTTGAAATATCTGCAAGATGCATTTGAAATTTTCTTTAAAGTCTTGTCATAGGTCAGATCATGAAATCTTAATGTCTGTTCTCTGTCAGAATAGTGTGGAAAGAGATATCATATTGAATAAGGAAGGAGGACGTTCCTTACATAATATTTCTTACATAATGTACAGTTTACTGTATATACATATCTGATGCAGCTGTATTGGTGCAGTTGTATGAAACCACTAAATGCATTTCTATCTACAGTACATTTACCTGAAACAAATTATCCTCCAGGTCCTGCACCGATGCATTGTGTGCTAATAGGTCCACAGGGACAACTCTGATTGGCTGGAAACAGCCTGGGGCCATTTCCAAGTTGTCTTCCGAGGCTGGATATCGCTGTATGCAGGTCAGCTGACATTGATCATAAGGTGAATGTTGTATATATGGGGCCTACTATAGTTCCAGTTATGTCAGCTTGAGGATAATGAATTAGAACAGGCTATTTATACTCTGCATGAATGGTCTGTAGTGTGTGATTAATATCGCTGTGGGGGGCAAACTTCACATCTCCCAGGTATAAAGTAAAAGCAGGTGTTTATTTGGCTAAATGTGGGTTTTTGTGGTTGTAATAATTATTGGATGCGTTGACTGAAGTGCTGTTGTAATCTCAAAACTGTGGGTGTGTTCATGGACTACTGTGTGCAAGGCAACCCGAAGGAGCTTTTAATATCAGAAACACACACCGGCCAGCACCAACGGGAGAAGTGCTGTTGCTAGTAAACACAGATACTGTTTTCCGTCCTGGCAGGAATAGAACTAGGAATAGATCGGACCTCTTCAGTCAAATAAACAAGGACATGTTTGCCATTGATTTGTGTGTATGTGTATATATGTTCTTCTTCTTGTTCTAACGTGGGCCACATGTTCTCTTTAAACTATTGTTGAGGATAGAAACGTTTAAAGTTAAAAGTAGGGTTAGGTTCAGTTTATAGTATTGGTTTATGCTGGAGCAAATGGCAGTTTAAAGGTAATGCATTTTGCTTTTGGTAGACGTGATGAGAGCACACTCCCATAGATGTTCATTATTGGCTGCAGCACCCTACTCCATTCTAACACTTGGCTTAAAGCTGCATTAATCACCTTTTAGCCATTAAGAGGGCAGAAGAACACAGGTGTGACATATCTTTACCTTATAATGGTATGGCTAACATTAATGTGTTAGCAAACAACTGCCCATTTACAGAGCAGCATTATCATTTATTTGGAGTTGTTGCTTTTGGCCACCTGACAAATGTAAGTCTAATATTCACTCTCCTTCTGTCTCTGGTTTTCTCTCCATCAGCCCCTGAGAAAAATATCCGAGGCAGGCATTGTGCTGTGAATTACTAATGTAATCGTTCAGACTGTTTTATACCCAAATTCTCTGCGTAGAAAGGGGCCAAACTTGCAACTGCACTACCTCTGATTTCTCACTTCATGTTTAATATTTGGAAGATATCTTCATTAGTGTTTAAAGGATTAGCTACCATCACTCAACATAATTTATGTGTTAACACCAGAGTTAGCACTAGCTGCTGCGGACAAATAGAAGATTTTTGAGTAGCTAATACTTGTGTATTTTCCTCTGTAATTGTCCACACAATTACTCATTTTACGCAAAAGACATCTGACAAAAGGATATCTGACATCTGCATTGCCCGAGGTGATACCTCATAATGGGATCTTGTCTGCCAGAAGGTTCTGGATACACTCACACACGCCTAAAGATCCAGTATATCTCACATGTGAATGATACACTGATGCCATGGCGTACCACCGTGTTGACGGACAGTTCTTAAGGAAGCAATACCCTTCATGTTTTCTGTGCTTACTTTGCTAGCTCTGCTGACAGACAGAAAGCCTTGTTGTCATGGTTACCTTCAGAGAGGGCAGTGCTCGTCTCCGTGGTAACTGGGAGGGGCAAGGATGCTCCCAGACTGGGCATTGGTCTCTCACAGTGTGTGTGTGTGTGTGTGTGTGTGTGTGTGTGTGTGTGTGTGTATGTAGGGGTGTGGGGGATTGGTTTGCATTATTGATAAAGCTCCTGGCACTCCACAGATGAAGACAGTGACTTTGTAAATGAATGTTTGATGTAATGTGTTGGTGGAGGAGCTTTAGGACTGCGCTTTGTCACGCCTGGCAGGTTTGATTAAGTCATGAAGTGATGTGTCTAGACGAGCTGAAACAGAAGCAGGAACAGATTGTGAGAAGGACACATATGATAACATTATATATATATAGTATATCGTAGATACATATGATGCAGTTAGGTAGTTAAAATATCCCCAATAACACTAACTCCATTCTAAAATGTACTTTTTGAACACTGATGAAAGAAACAGAAAAGCAGCGACCTTCATGCCTGACTAAAGTTCCTTTATTTACTCTTATTTTTTATTTCTGTTCCTATTTCTTGCCAACTCACCCCAAACATGACCTTCATGTAACGGTAGGCCTTTGAAAGCAGTTTTTCTGATCTGCACAACACATTCAAAACATTTCCCCATCAAAGAGAGTGACAAACTGACTAAGCTCCTTATAACCAGGAGTTATGAAACCGTTTCTGTAGGAAGCTGGCTGCCACAATCCTCCCTTTCTCTCTAACGTTAAGTGTTTTCCGTTGAAAAGCCCCACTTGTCTGAGAGTCCTGTTGGTCTAAGTGTCACTATAGCAACCCGCCATTTGCAGAAAGATGATTAGGGCAAGGTCTTGCATAATGTGACTCGGCAGCTCTGGAGGGAATGTGAGGATATTATCAGACAGGCTTGATTGTGGTAATGGCTGCTTTGTGCAGTGCTGCTTGAAAACAATGCTAACCCTGTATGAACATGTATGAGGCTGTATGAACAAGTCTTTCCGGGGCTTAGTAGACATATTTTCTGTTTTATTGTGAGTGAGAATGCTTTTTATGATTTCAGTCTTAATAAATTAACCTGGGGGGAAATTCACATGTTATATACGCATATATATGTAGCAGAAAGAGATAGGAAAACAGATAAAGAAGTGTTTGAATGAAATAGATTAAAAATAAAATAAGAAATTAAAGAAATTCGATAGATGACATTTTAAAAAAGCTATTTACAATATATTCCTTACAATGCATAAGTCTATATAAGTGAATTGGGCAAATATTTGTGCGAAAGAAGCTATGACGTGTGAAGTACAAGTTAGAAATCGGTAAGAATAATAAGTACAACATACGTAATGATATATTTAAATATACTGTGTTATATATAATATATGTTCAGTATATGTAATATACGTAGAATAACTTTGTTTGTCTTTGTCTATGTTTTTACTATAATTAAAAGACCAGATTAAATAGTTCCTTCTAGGAAACTTATTGCCCTGTAAATAAAGTGTTCGAGTTTTATTTCCCATTAAAAAGGATGAAAACTGTTGGATAATCTGAACAGTTCCCTTGCGTCGATTTTGCACTACTCTGTAACAGTATGTCAACAGTATGGAACACGAGCTCAGTAAATATAAAAAGAAACTTTGTAAAAATTAAAAACATGGTGTTTGCATGTCAGTACCGGGAAATACAACAGTGGCATATCCTGAGAGTTGACGCGCATCAACTTGTAACATGAGCCAAGACCCTGCTGGTGTTTATTGCTCTTTAGAGTTGTGGACTGTGTTCTTTCACTTCAAGGGATCACTTCAGTGTGATCACTTCATTAAAGGAGCAGTCTGACATTTTGGGAAATCCTCTTGTTTGCTGTCTTACCCAGAATCAAATAAGGAGGACTGATGTAAGATTTATTTCTCTGCATGCAGTGCAGTGGGTTTAACCTAGCTTAGCACAAAGACTGGAAACAGGGGGAAACTGCTAGCCTAGCCCTATCAAAACTGAAAGTAATGCCATGTACAGCAGTACCTATAGTAAGTAGTACAATAGTTCCTTATGTGAGGCTGAGGCGGTCAACTAGCAAGGTTGTAATACCAAAAGGGCTAAGTGGGGAATATTGACCTTCAGGGGCCCCAAAAGCCACATTTATTACTGTATGTGTCAGTTAATGGTGAAGCACAATCAACTGATATTGTAGGGGTCTGAAGGTGTACCCCTCAACATTTACATCCCCACTAAAATGTTTTTAACTAAATTATCACAAACAGGTGGTCAGTAGGGTCCCCCAGCTCATTTTTGCCCCTATGCCCTCTTCCAGATTACTCTGACCATGCTAATGAGGTACTCTTTTCTAATATATTTTATACTTTTTCAATATATAACAAAGAACTCATGAATCTTAGAAGTCAGAGCACTCATGAATGCACCTTTTTCAAAACGCTCCATGTAGGCTATACTTAAAGTCTCTGCAAGTGGACTTTTGTAGTGTACGGACATGAACTGTAAACTGCCTGCAACCTAAATGTGAAAACTCATGTTCTGTGTAGATATTGGACTAGAACATGGAGAAACATCAGAGCATGGTCCTTTGAGGTGATGGTGGCGGTGTTGCAGAAAGCTCCAGTAGCTGTGAGTCTGCGTGATGCAGTGCAGTTCTCTGCAGCAGCCAGACAGCAGCTGACTGCAGGTCAGCCAGAAGCATCAGACCAGGGCTATTTGTATGTGTGAAGTAGACATCAGTGCTGCAGTGTCACTGCTCATTTCATACATCATCAGTGCTGCATTGCATTCTTTTCCTCTGATCTCTGCATTCTGCATGTGGAAATGTGGGCAGGGAGATGCTGTAGGTGACTCTGTGACTGTGATGAAGGAAAGGACTCACCAAACTCTGACTCTAATAACTGTCAGCAATGAAGAAGTTTGCTCATGAAAATTTGACCTTGACAGCCGATGAGAGACCAGTTCTCAGTTAGAAAACAAACAGAACATCTGCTGAAGTGCCCACCGTCCTCAAGTGTGGTGCAACAGTATTTCTGTATCTGACCTCTGACCTCCCTGTGGAAGGAGTAACGCAGTTTGAATGCAGTAAAAAATAAGCATCACACAGTGTTTTTCCACCGGAGGAGCAGAGAGCCGGGAGCTTTGAACAAGCTGTATGCGAGCCAGGATTTAGCTTTAGTGAAGGCACCAAGAGGAAAATGCTGAATCATTCTGCCTCCTTACAGTCCTGGTCTGTTTCCAACTGCAGCTCACTCAGCATCCAAAAACAGACAGGGGACATGTCCTTCCCAAACCACGGACATACACATTACTGTGCACCAAGGAAAACAAAAATGTCTAATTTTAGCACTATTGTTGTAGATTGTGATTTACTGTGAGATTCTGCTCAAATCCAATTTAGACATTTAAGAAACCAACTTTTGCTTTATAGAAAACTAAAACATTTTGATTGCATAAGCGTGCATGCATAGATAATTATGTTTAAGTTTATTTGTAGAGCACAATCTCATACAAAAGCATTTCAAAGTACTTAATAGAGTGACACTATTAGTTTAGATTCAGTGTCATTGTCATTTCACACAGTAACTACCAGTACTATGAAATGCAGCTAAAGGGGCCCTGTGGTGTTTTCTTGTAAACAAACAAAAGTTACGTTACTTACCAAAATGCATCGTGTGAATCCTTGTAGCTCTAACGAATATTGAATTGAAGTGTGTGTAGTTCGATTTGACAGCCAATGGATGTAAATGTGGTCTGGACATTATGTAGATCATTTCTGAAAACATATTTCTTCTGTGTCTCTTCCAGTCGGACAGTAACACCAGTTTCCTGCGAGCAGCGAGGGCGGGGAACATCGACAAGGTTTTGGAATATCTGAAAGGGGGAGTGGACATCAGCACCTGCAATCAGGTAGGACACAGATAACGTACCATCATTCACCAATCACGCTCACATACTCCCTGCGGCTGCACGATGTGGAATAATAATAATATATAGTAACAATGCAGGAACGCAAACAATCCTCAAGTCTGTTGCCCTGGTGCATGCTGGGAGGCTTCCTACGTACACGAACTACTAATACTCTTGCTGCACTACAATTCGACTTGTTAATATTAGTTCCATTTGTGCTTTTCCTGCTATGTCAAAGTGTCTGCTTTGAAAAAGGTCTATAAATAGCTTTAGACTGTTGGAATTAACAAAATGTACCGTGGATGAACAACAGCGTTGTTAAACCTTCTCAGAGGCCAAGTGCACAGCGTCAGTGATAAAGTAGCTTCAGCTGCCAACTTCAGTTTCTGAAATGAAAACACTTTGTAGCACAGTTGTGGTTGTTGTTATTTCCTTAAAGTTGCGTTAAGTGATTGTTGGCCATGTGGGGGAAGTGGAAGAGGTTACATTATCACTTATAAAGCTGTCATGGCTAACTTGTTAGCAAACAGTTGCCTACAGTATTTACACATCCAGCAGACACAGAATAACATGATCTTTCATTTGTTGTGTTTGTGTCACCTGATGAATGTAAGTCCAATATTCACTCTGTGTTTAGCTCTGTTTTGGTCTCCACCAACTCCTGAGGAATATATCTGGTTCTTTAGCTGCTAAATGCTCCACTGTGTTCACCAGCCAGCTGCCTACTGTGTCTGTCTGCTGTTTGGTGATGAGCAGGTGGTGTACAGGCGGTTTATCAGAGCTTTCTTACTGCAAACAGCTGCCTGTTGCCGCTGGAAACACCAAAACAATGAGCTGAAAAGCTGCGTAGAGCTGAGGGGAACTGCAAAATTGGTAATGATTCTTTGTCACTATGAGTGACACCTTTCACATTACACTGTCATTTCATCCAATTTTGATAAAATATTGATAATACAGCTTAATCATACCTGTTAAGAGAGTCCACTGGTTCGCATACAGCATACAATCCACAGAATGTATTATTCTAAGTACTAATGTGCTCATGTTGTCCACCACTGACCTCCATACACACATTTTGTGTTATTATCATATTAAAATGTCAAATTCCTGTAGGTGTGAGGACCTTCTTTATTTAGGCCTAGTAATTATCTAGTCTCCTCTAAGCCCATTAGCATTCCAGTCATAGTCATGGGAGGCAGTGAAACCTGATAGGATGTAAACAGTCCTGTCCTGGCAACGGGCATAATGACCAGCCTGGTAAACACAAGTCACATGGAGTGGAAATCTAAGATTTGCTGGTGGCTCTGTGGTGTGTGGACACTTTTTTTTGTTATCAACTGTTGTGGAAGGAATGATGTTGGTACCAATCGCTTGTGCCCTTGAAGCTATTTTGAGCACCTGCGTTTTTATGTGCTTCTCTCGAGCTGTGTCTCTGCCCCACAGTCAAGTCAATTTTAAGCAAAGTTTGGAACAGAATGTCAAAGTAACATGTCAAAAGAAAATACACACATTTTAGAAAGTTGTTTTTGAATTACTTTTTAAATATCTAGCTAATTTAATACTTTACATTGGATTTATCAGTTTCCCTCCAATGCATCATAATGATATTGTTCTGACACGTGCATCGAGACACCAGAGCACACGAATGGGAGATTCCATTTGTGTGATAATGGACCTTTGACAGCCAATACAGTTTTTAAGCTTGAACCTTCCATTCACAGATATTTATCATTGCTGCCTGAGTACAAGGCACGGCCTGTTGCACTTAAACTGTAAACTTTGAATTCGGTAACCTTGAAATACGGAAATAAAGAATCATCAAAGGAGTCTAAACAAGTAATCTTTTTTATCCTGGAATTATATTGAATGAGTCATATACTGATACCTTTTACACATCCATTATTTTTACCTTGTAGCTGCTGCCGGACATAACATCCACCTAAATACAAAGACACAGGACATACGAACAAATGGACTCTGTGCATTAACATTGTCATTTCTGTGGATGGATGGGTGTCCAACAATGTTCACTGATCACATTTTTCAAAACACTACCATATGCAGGATTTCTGAGTGGACTTCAGTGATCAATGACAATTGCCAGTGTTGTTGTGGGTTCATTAAAAGTTGGGTAAACCAACCATCAAGATAAAAAATGCAGGTTTTGTAACTGTAAAGTGCCCCACCTGTACATAGAGAGGTTAGACGGGTGGTTAAATAGGTTTATTGATGTTTGACTGTGAGAACACCTTGAGGTTTTTGTCACACACACACATATACTGTGTGTGCAAACACATATCACTCACTTCGACAAAAAGACCATAACATCAGTCAAAACTTACAGCTACACAAGTCGACGCCCATGGAACCTTAATGACTCCATTACTGTGATGGAGTACTTGCATTAGACTGGTTTAGTTAGTAGTAAATGCTTTCTGATACACAGGGAACTCTCCTGTCTCACTGCTAATAATAAGATTTCCAACTATGAGCAGTTATTTTTAGGCCAGCTCCTTACCTTTAAGCTGTATTCCTGTGATGGAGGGTCTAAGGACAGAGGGTGTTGTATGTAGATTGTAAACCCCCCTGTGCTAAATTCATGATTTCTGATATTGGGCTTTATAAATAAATTTGTGAAAATGAAACTTATAAATCTGCTAATATATTCTAATTTGATAAATTAATCTTATCCCAATGTCAACGTGATTTATGTAGTTTAAGTGGGTCTTACTTTTTTCCCTTGCAGATGTAGGCTGCCTAGATGTTACTACGATGTTGTACAAATGCGAACCAATTTGTTGTCACGGCTGTACGACCATCAGAATAGACTATTCTGTAGTGTAGATTTAAGATTACAGAGCATTGCAACAAATAGCCAAGCAGCCTACAACGGCATGATTTGTCATTTTAGGACTCACCTGCGAATGTCGACAGCGGTGGGTTTCTGCTGATTGCACTTTCTCTTTGTCTCACATCTAGGCTAAGGAGCAAAGATGAGGAAGCATTTCAAGTGCACTGATTTCTGTTATTATAAATGTTCTTTCTTTTTTTTCCATTTTAGCACATGCAGAGTCGAGCGCTACTGTGCTGAATCAAGCGCGCGTGTGCGAGAGGCAAATCTAGGCTTACCTTGTAGACATGGCCCGGTTTCGGACCACTGCCGACTATCTGCGCAGGCATGGCTTCAGCCAAGTGACGTAACAGAACAGCGTCTCACTTCTGTAAATATAGAAAACAAGTTTTGTTTTCGGTAATGAAAGAGTTAAATATATGTGGTAGTTTAGATTGAAAAAAGCATCGAAATGCTATTATTTTGGTTTCCTGGCCCACAAATTCGGTTCTTACAACCATGTTTCCAGAAGCAGGCAACAGTTTTGAGCCCCCCAAAAAAAGCTTTGACAAACCCACTGTACACTACCTGCTCAGCAGCAAACAACAGACGGACACAGTTAGAGACTAATTGGTGAACATAGTGGAGTATTAGCAGCTAAAGAGACAGATGTTTTTCTCAGGAGTTGGTGTAGGAGAAGGGAAGACAGAGTTTTAGGTCTATATATCATTTCCGGATTAAATTTTTTTTTTGAACAGAAAACATTTTTCAGCATCATGCTAATTGTTGATCATCTTTACCATTTCCCTGAAAAGTCTTGCAAGAGAGACTTTGAACTTTCCCAGAATAACTAATGGGCATCAGTGTTTTACTGGGTTCTCATGCTGATTATAGCTCAATAACATACTGCACTGATGAGGTGGTATTTACTCTGATTATAACCTCCTCACTCCCCTGAGACGACTCCAGCGCCGCTAAATTAGATTTTCACCACATCTCATTTGCATTGCTTTAAAATTGCTAGTGTAATAAATCTAACAGATAATTGGGAATTGTATCGTAAGTGATTGTGTTCACGTGGGCTGACAGAATGAGGTAACAGATATTATGGATGGAGGAGTGGGCGGACAGGGCATGGTACATGATAAAGGGGTTAGTGGCTTCCTGGAGGTGAGTGGAGGGCATGGTGGAGGGGGTGTGCAAAGATGAATAAGGCCCCTGAGAGTTATAGCAGAACTGGAGGTTATTTGTTTAAAAGTGGCAGCCGCTTATGTTCTATCTTAAAGAAATAAAAACAGAAAACACACCGCGATTATGCCTACAGAGGATCCATTAATGTGAGAAATCAACATGCAGTACATTTGAGATGTGGGATATACTTATAGATATAAATAGATGTATAGATTTTCATCCAACTTCCTCTTTCTGTTGTTGTCCTTTGGGACAAAAGACACAGGAACTCTCTGCAGTCTCATAGTCACAGCTGAAAAATAGCTGTCTGGTCTTTTATGGGAGAGCAGTGACAGGTGTTACTTCAAACAGACTGTTGGATGCTTGTTCTGAGATGAAGAACTGTGTCTAACAGAAACCAGGGAGTTGGGGTTAGCAGTTATGATCTGTTCTACTGTTCCACAGTGGTCCTACATTTATTTACATGCTTTTTAAGTTAAGTTACGTGGATGTTAACTTTATCTTTAGGATTCACAGATGATTGTTTGTCACAATTTTTGCAGCCCTTGTGCTGTTACTATTTTTCATTAATGTCCCAACATAGCTAGCTAACTTTTCCGTATGAAATAAGCCTTGGAACTTTTCCAGTGACAATAAAAACCCCAAACCACTGAGCACCTTCAATAAACACAATCACATCAAAATCACTTTTCTGTACTTTCAACTAGTATTTTAAATACAGTAGTTGTACCAACACACTGGCTGACTACAGGCTGATATGAGGCCAGCAGGAGGCAGGCAGGTGCATGAACATATCAACTGATCGAAAATCAGCAGGACTTGGCTGGAATGCATATTCTGCCCTGCTACTGAACAGATGCCTCCTGCCAGCCGTGGAAAACCTCAGGGCAACGAAAACTGAAAAACAGTCAGATGATTCTAGGACGAGCATTCACTCTCTTTGGGACCCCACAGGGAACCTCTGTGGGGACCCTAGGAGTCTAGTGGGACCATCAGCCTCAGGGGGCTGTGTGATGAGGGTTAGTTTGGCAGTCATGGAGGAAATTACTTATTGACTCAGTAGCTCTTTTTATACTGTAGCCTGATGCTTGTGCTGCTAAAAGAGTTATTGAATCAGTGCTGGGTCACTTGGAAGAGAAGAGGGGCAAAGTAGAGGAACCACTAACTCTACATTCACCTCCATTCCTTTGCTTAAAGACGTGAAAGAAAACGAAAGGCTGTTAATGGGCCAACTTAACATGTCTTAAAATGTCCACATTTTCATTATTTATATTAGCATGGATCAAATGACTGCGTGTAATGCAAAAGATGTTGCTCATAGTGATAACCCCACAGAAAATGATCACCCGACTGTGAAGTTCCTCTCCGCTCTACAAAGCCTTTTAGCCTCTTTTAGTTCCACTGTGCAATACCTGCCCAGAACCAACCACCAGACAGATGAAGATGGGAACTAGCTAAGGAAGAAATTGGAGCATTTAGCTACTAAAAAGACAGATATTTTTCTTGAAGTTATTGGAGACCGCAATGAAAAACCATGTTGCTGCATAACAACTTTATTAAGCTCATACTATATGTTGTGTTTTCAGCTAGTGTGGTGCTTCTTTGACCCCAATTGGCCAACAAATATCAAATAATGCAGCTTTACCTTCCTAAATCTTAACCATAATGTTTCAATATATTTATGTGCTATTAGCTCCTGCTTGCTAATGACTCAATTACTAAAGATAGCCGGAAAGGCAAGGGTGTGACATTTACCATAATAACCTATTAAAGTGATAATGTCAAATGTTGTGTTTCAGCTGTTCAGTGGCTTTAAAATATTGCTGTCTCCCATGAGCCCCTCTGTTTTTACAAAACCTTCTGAGCACTGTTTGTGTGGCAATCTCTCAGTTTTCAAGCTTAATCTCTCACTTGGTGTACTGAGTCATCTCTCAGCCGAGCAAGCCCGTCCCACCTCCTCCCTGCCAACCAAGCAGCACATGACACTCAAGAGCCCAATACAGATATTAATAGAGCTCATGAGTGATTTATAAGTCGAAACTTCAAACATCACTACGCTGCACTAGCAAGTATGTCAAGTTAAGGAGAAGTCACTTGTCAGTATTATCTTACATTTGAAATATGCCAAATCTTTAATTACATAACAAGCTTCTGTACGCTGTTTCCAAATGTGATTGTGGTTCATGTGGTGTTTTAGAATTAATCCTCCATATTTCCATATCCTCCATATTTGTTTATTGCCATCACAACACCTTAGAATGGAAAATAAGAGGATGTTTGCTTGACCTGCACACACACACACACACACTCACAACTATTTATATCTTCAGACCCAGGACTGGCTCTGCTTCACAACAGCATAACATGGCACGACATCTAACCCAACTTTGATAGTTAGCTTTGATATTTCAGTCTGTCCCTCCACATGTAAGAGTGGAGGACAGCCGTTCACATGTTCAAAAGATGGAAACAGAGAAAGAAAGGCAGGCTCAGTTAGTTATGGACGTGGAGGAGGAGGTATTCCCTTCTGTTTTCATTTGGATCTGTCTTTATTCTTTGTTGATGGTGGGTTGTTGGACGTTGGGCCTGACCTTTCCTCCCTTGTCTTTTTCCAGAATGGTCTTAATGCACTGCACCTGGCAGCCAAGGAGGGCCATGTGGATCTGGTCCAGGAGCTGCTGGATAGAGGTGCGCCGGTGGATTCGGCCACAAAGGTAGGTTATCTCAGCTTCCCACGCAGCAAACACCAGCTCCTGAAGAGGAGGAACTGGAAACTCCCTGTGCAGGAGCTGTAAACACAGTACACAGTCAGTAATCAGTGTTTACTGGAGTGCTGATGTGGACAGTGTAGTTACTCTTTAGTTGACTTTAATAGTGTCTACACAATTACTTTATCAATTTAATCTATTCGAAACAATTATTAATTTAATCAACCAAAATGAGTCATGCTGATACTTTCAGTCCCAATGACTATGTCTGAAGTCACACCTATTTGCCATTTAGTGCTCTGTGTTGTTTACTCTTCCATTTTATTTGAGTGTCTGAATTCTAGTGAATTTTATTCACTATATAGTGCCCCCAAATATTTCAACAATGAACTGAAAAAAGAATTGTCCGCAGCATGTGCACTACTTTCTGCTAACAATCCCACAATGCAATGCATCTTATTTGATATAACATGATGTAACACTCCACCTGTTATGACGATTTATAATTGTCTGTTATATTGGGAATAATGAATGAGTGAACGAGGGAGGGATTTTGGACACAGCCAGTAACTGTTTAAGCTGCTTTGCGAGCTATGTAGTTCCGTCGCTAGCCAGACAATTAACACACTTTAACCAAGTTTGTTGTATCTCATAAATGTCTGCAAACCATGCTTATTTAGTTGTTTATATTCCAGCAGAGTAGAGTTATGTAAAAGTGGATTGTGCAACGCATCTAGTAAGCTGTGATGACTTCCTCTGTTTTGGACTCTCCAGCTCTCCATTCCCTCATAGGTCAGCACTGTCAGGATGGTTTGCTATTAGCCAGTGGCGCAAATTTGCCTCATGAAGTTAAAACTGACACAAAAGATTTGCACAGATTTACTTCGTCCCCACATCAAGTGACCGTGGTGACTGAAATGAATTGATTTCGCTCCTAACTAAACCATCACAGAGTTCACTATTTATTGTTGTAAAGTTTAACATAAAGATAGACACATTAAGTACACATGCAAGAAGTCAGTGTAAAAAGTCCATTTGTATCTAGATAAGATGAGAGTTTTTTTGTGTGTTGTTATCGTATTTATATTATATATATTTATATTTTATTATAGAGTGATAGACAGCTTGATCAGTTCGAAGTTTAGGACTGACATCATCCATTGAGAAAAACAAGCTTCTGCAGATGATTTAGAGTTTAGAAATAGAGCTGAGGAGAACGCGGGGCACTAAAGGGAAGTGATATGGATAGTGGAGTAGTAAACACGGTGTTTAAGCAATGCTGATCATCTCCTGCCATTAGAGAGGGTCCATGCTCATTACTGAGCAGGTTTCCAGTGTTGTGGCTCTTGTTGGAGTCGCTCCAAAATGCAACTACATACTACGCAACAGTTGCTTAACAGTAGAGGTAAACAGCAGAGGTATAATGTACCCTCTAAGGATATCATATATCTTGTTTGATTAACAACGATAGTGTGTATGTAGGTTGGAATATTTCAATTATTGTATTAGAAGAAACATGTTATGTCAGTAATTCACATAAAAACTACACATAAGTGACAAATTAAAGGAGAAACCTGAGTAACAGTGCATAGGGGTCACTGAACGGTTTGGTGAGTGTGAACCATATGTTATGGCCTTCACAGTCACCAGATCTAAACCCAACTGAACACCTGTGGAAGATTTTGGAGTGATGTGTTAGACAGTGCTCTCCACCTGAACACTACCTTACTAAGACACTCTCATTTCCTCTCATTTGTCACCCATCAGCGTCTCGCTATCATTCCTTTGTCCAACCTTCAGCTCCCATGTAGTCATATATTGCATTCTTCAGTTCATGACTCAGTAGTTCAGTACTGAAGTTCAACATAGATCAGACTAGTTTTCTACGAGAGCAAACAATACATGTTTTGGTTTTCTTATTGGTGTCCCAGGCATGAATGTTACGCATGAATGTAATATGCCAGTTTGATATACCATAGCTCATACAGACCGTCAGCAGATCCATCGATACAGATTTTACTTAGCTACAGTAAGGATTGTTTAAAACCAACAGACTGTTATTTTAACTTAGTGAAGCACAGACATATATGTGGCATTGTAATAAACGTATATAGTGTTTAGAAACACAAGCACCTTAATGATTCCCTGTGGAGTTTTCTTTTAAACAAACAAAAGTTGTGTTTACATTCAGGATTACTCACCAAGATGCACTGCGTGTATCCTTGAGCTCTAACATTTCCTTCCTCTTTTCTTAAAACGTTTGAAACCTGCATTGTTTACATCCATGTCTACTAGCTAACAGTCTTCTCCTTCTTCCCCGCCTTTGTTAGCGGAGTGCCATATTTCTTGGCACACTGCAGCCATGTGTAGGTGGCGTGCATGTGCATCCTTGTGCGTGACAAAACAAAACGGGGAACCACTCAAAAATAAAAAACAGTTCCGTAAAGCTACTAGTGGACAAAAACTCCACAGGGTACAATTTAGTGAACATTTAAGAGGAACATTTTAGGCATTGGAATACAAATGGTTTTAATGTAACAGTTGTCAAGTGAAATGAACCATCGTCTCAGTTATTACTATAATAGGTAAACACTTACTGTAAATAATGATAACTGGGTGCATATAAATAGTAAGCTGAGTGTCATTGGTCTCAATACTAAACTGCACCCAGAAGTACAAGAGACAAGCTGTTTCCCTGTAGTTAACACAGTGTCAGGGTATATTTGTGGCCCGTTAACTGCATATGCGTACTGCAAAACAGTCGTATTATGTAGGAGAGGCATCAGACTATGTGGAACTCAATCATCTCACAGATGGATTTGAGATTCTACTCTCATCCACAACTGTGTATTGGTAATAGATGCATTAGCTTTTGCTAAAATGAGTCTCATCAACACTCAGAGCTGCTCATTATTGCAGAGCATCGCTTCACAGCTGAACTGTTTAAAATTCAGCCATAACCATAAGGTCAGATTAATAAGGTTAGGTCATAAAGAAAAAAAACGATTTGAAGTGTGGTACTGGTAATCATTATTTTTACAAGGGATTGCTTCTTCTCATTGTCCTTTTATGTTTCCTATTAATCCAGAAAGGAAACACAGCACTTCACATAGCCTCTCTAGCTGGTCAGGCTGAAGTAGTGAAGATCCTGGTCAAACGAGGAGCTGACATCAACGCGCAGTCTCAGGTGAGCCTCTGCACTCTGCTGATGATGCTGTTGTCCTCTTAACAGTAATTGACAATAGCACCTCTTGTATTACTCATCACTAACATCATGTTAGGGAGGCCTGGGTTTATTTTGGCCTTTGTTTTGTTGAGTGAACTCTGTAGGCTAGATGGTAAAGGTTTTTTTCATGACCAGTAGTTTATTGGTAACTCTTGTACTTGCTTGTGTGCTGTAGAATGGATTCACTCCTTTGTACATGGCTGCCCAGGAGAATCACATGGATGTGGTGCGATACCTTTTGGAGAATGGAGGCAACCAGAGCACTGCTACAGAGGTGAGAAGAGTGTGTGTGTACTTGTGTGCAAGTGTGTCTGCATGCAACAGTTTCAGAAACACTAGCGTGATGGCATTACACATAGAGTATAATCACTGGCAAATTAGGATCTTCTCATCTTTTGTTGTGTCTGCCTGTGAGCCTTCACATCAATAGAATAGGTGAGCATTTTCCCTCAGTTTTTTAGTGGGTAATGTTTACCCTGTTCACCATCTTAGTTTAGTGTGTTCACGTGCTCAGATTTGCTTATTAGCGGTAAACACCAAGTACATCTGAGGCTGATGGGAACGTCATTTGTTTTTCATGTATTTGGTCATAAATTAAAGTATTAGACAAATAGGTAGAGCTAGATGAAAAGTCAGGGTATGGCTAAAGTCATCAAGATTCCTCTTCTGGGGATATGAATGTCTGCTCAAAATTTCATAGCAATCCATCCAGGAAATGTCGAGACATACCACTCTGCATGAAAAATGTCAACATGCTAGTGGTAAAAGTTGTGGGACCACCAAAGTCATTAGGACACATCGTCTGGGAATCACGATGTCTGCACACAATTTCTGGCCATCCATCCAGTATCTGCCAAGACACATTGCCTAATGACCAACCGACATTGCCATCCCTAGAGCCCTGCCGCTAGCAATTAATATCCAACCATCAGTGAAATGTCCCACAAGTTTCATATTTAGATCCAACAGTGGCTCAGACAGCACAGTCCCTTCCTGTAGGCTTTTAATTTGAAACATATGCAGGAAGTGTTGTATTTCATTGATGGTAGCTTAACAGTGATCAAAAAAAGTTGAAGCGATTGAAAATAATCACTGAATGAAAACAGTCCTGGTGTTAAGAGTGGTGAGTATGACGTGAATCTGTTGTTGTACAGATGGAATTAGTGCTGTGGAAATTTAAACTGTACAGATGTATTATACTATAGCATCATATTAAATATTACAGCAACACATTGCAAGATTAAGGATTCTTGAAAATGAGATGTAGCTAATCCTCTTAACTTTTCTTCTCCTCTACCTTCTCTACCTTCTACCTTTCCTTGTCTTCCCTCATCCAGGATGGCTTCACCCCTCTGGCCATTGCCCTCCAGCAGGGCCACAACCAGGTGGTTTCTATATTGCTGGAGAACGATACTAAAGGCAAGGTCCGCCTTCCTGCCTTGCACATTGCTGCCCGCAAGGACGACACCAAGTCAGCCGCCCTGCTCCTCCAGAACGACCACAACGCTGATGTCCAGTCAAAGGTATTCCCACAGCACGGTTTGACACTGAAGGGTTGGCATGTGTGGAAGTCAAGCTAATGTGGTGCTACGCGTTTGTGTCAGTGTGTCCATACTGTGGTTATGAGGACTTTTATGAAGTCTATGAATTATCTCAGCCTGTAGTGGATTTGGCTCCACTAGGATCTGGTGATATTTGAGGTACAGAATGCAGAAGGTAAGCGTTGAAATGTCAATGGTGTTAGCATACTAACCATGGGTCCTATAAAAGTCTTTGGATGGAAATACCTTTTTTACATCTGCTATTCAAATGTGATCTGTATCTGGATAAGTTATCCTGATAATCATCAATCTGATCATGCTGTTCTCATTACATCCTATCTTCATAATCACAGGGTCTCATTTTTCTTGCTCATTGCGCAAAGTAGGTGAGTAGGTGGAAAGCTGGCAACAAACCATTAGATGGAAGGTGATGTTACAGTCCAATTGTGTGGACTTCTTATGTGTGGGCTGAGCTGTGGTTGTAGTAATGGCATTACTGCCGGTGGTGATGACATTAGTACCCTCAGTGATGATTTCTCAGCCCATAGCGATGACATTCCTACCTACCCGAGGCCTTGACATCTCTATGCACAAATGTAATGTGTGGGAATACCTGAATCTACCACAGCTGTATGGTTATGATAGTTCAAACCACAGTGGTGGCGCTTCAGTGGGTTACGGTTAAGCTTTTCTGGCCCACAGTGATGAGGTATTTTCATGCCAGGAGAATGTTTCTTTCCACAGTGATGATATTTTCATCCATGACAAAGATTCTTATTTCAGAAATGTTGAGGTTTCTACTTGTGGTAAGATGTTTCTGTCCCCTTAGATGACAATATTTGTACCCACAGTGACAATGCTTTTGCCCTCAGTTTCAATGTTTTTATCCAGTTGGCACTAGACATCTGAATTGAAATCCTATGGGTCCCAGTGTGTCGTCAGGATCTAGGTGGAACAGGAATGCCAAGCCTTAGAAGTAGACTGGAATCGGAAGAATTTACATCTGTCATCATTTGACGCTCTTGATATGCCACCATCATGGCATGTCATTGCCATGTCAGTGTTTTGACAAGTTGGAGCTTGATCAGTACAGCATTACTCAACATCGTCTTTTCATTATTTGAAGTACGTTGCAAGTCATATTCAAACCTACTCAGCTTGCGTGGGTGGAGGCCCTGTAATAGTCAGTGGCAAAGTCAGAGAACCAGGTGGCGGCAGTAAGAAAAAAGAGGCTGTCAGCATTGGTTGTTTGGCCAAACACCTGCGTTTATGTTTTCCTGACGAGTGACCTCTTGTGGTTGTACTAATATTTACTGCTGTCCATCAAGAGCAAAGGCAGATGTAGCTGGATGTTGTAGTGTCGCAAATCCTCTTAGGGAGGAGTCTGAGGTGGAGGGTTGGGTCAACAAAGCTGCTGAGCTATTAACTTTAAAAACAGTGCTTTTAAAGGCCTACTTTTGTACTGAACCAGCGACAGACTGTACTTACCACTGAGCTGTAGACTGTCAGAAGCTAGGACAAACATCACAGCATTATGAAAGGTGATGCAATCGCTTACTGATAGGTGCACTGATGTACCGTTACTGTAAACAGTCATGTGATCGCTCAGCTTAGAAAAAAATGAACAAACTACAACATCAGTGACTACAATTCTTCGAACTGAACTGAATGAAACAATTCCAATCAGCAGGGTGATTAATAAACCTCTACATTAACGTTGGTTACAGTTGGTTGGTTTCTTTCTGACCTCTTTCCTAAACCTTAACCAAGTAGTTTGAGTTGCCACCATACCTTAACCATAGAGGTGGCATATGATTTTGGAAGATAACAACAACCTATTTTGTTGTTTAGTCTGGAAGACTTGTTGTAAAAAAAATGGTATTGGGAAAGATGGGAAAGAAAATTCTCTCTTGTGTTGCAAGCGCTATTGTGAACAAACTACGCAGATTACCATTAACATCTGACTCTGGCCAGTTCTGTCAACTCTGGATGTGGTCCATGTCATTGTATCATACTGTTGTGGTGGATGAAATATCCAGATACCAATCACATCAGGTGTAAATAGGCTCCCCTAAGATATATATGTATAATTTAGTGTGTGATAGAAGACCACTAAGTTATCATAATGTACTTTATATATAGTGTCTTTGTGTTTCCATCTGTCTGTCTGTGCACCTCTCTATTTCTCTCTTCCTCTCTCTCATTCAGTGTCTCTGTGCCCGCCACGTCACTCCTGGTCCTGCCACTAACTGGGTCTCTCCCTCTTTTTCCTTTCTCTCTTTAAATGCTACCTCTCACACACTTCCCCCATCACCCCCTCCTACCTCGCTGCACCGGTGTCTAAGTGTAGCACTGTCCACTGCATGGAGTGTGCCGCTGTCTGCAGGTTGTATGGTGGTGATATTTAACACTGCATGCAACCAATGGGGGGGGTGGGTGGAGGTTGTATTTAAGATTGCTTTTTGACCATCGGCAAGGGATAGGAGGGGTCAAAGTGTCAATCCGGTATTGGTGGGAATTCACAGTTACTTGTTGATGTAGGAACACTAATTTTTAGTTGTGACTGTTCCTCGGATACCGGATGGCGGCTTTAAGTGACGTGGCTAGAGTGAAGATGGTTTGCTGCACTACACAGTTGTTTCAGTCTTCTTTAATGTTAAATATTGCTTCTACAGGAACTACAGTATATTTCAACAAGGTACAGATTATGTTGTTATGTAATAAAACCCAGTGGAGGCCGCTCAGGATATATGCATGCATTTAGCATTAATGCCATATGCGGTTCAGCTGTTGTGATGCAGCCCTGCTCAATATGAGTCATAAGAAAGGCCCAGAGGAGAACAGCTATAAACGGCAGCATGTACAGTTACACTCAAACACATACACACATAAAGCACATTAAGCTGTCACACACAGGGCACAGTTCTAATCAAATACCTTGGGAAAGCAGTCAGTGACAGAAATGGTCTGCTTTCATCTCAGTTCACTAAACCAAGATGCTTATTGGAAAATGCAGCTGTCAGAGTGTTCTGTTATAATCATTTAAGACACTGTTAAATAAACTTAAACCCTTTAAGAGACAGCAATAACATATTACAACTCGGGTCGTGTCTTTATAGTTTTGGCCATCGGTAATAATAACATTACAGCGACATCGTTAAAAGAAGTCCAACAGCGTGCAGTAATAAACACAAGTAGAAACCTATTCAGACGGCTTGATTGCTTTTCAACTTTTGCCATAGAGTATACACTGTTTTTCTATTTTTACATAATCTAGCTAAATGTTTAGCTTGTTTACAACCCGTCTTGTGTATCTTGCCCCTACTAAACTGTAGCAATGTCGCTGTGTTCTGAGAGCTCAGCAATTACTTACTGTTAGAACCGTTGACGAGCAAAGCTACAAAAATAAAACCCGAGGTGCAATAAAGTGGCCTTATCCTTTAAAGACAGTCTGTAAGTTTTGCTAAACACAAGTAGAAAATTACAGGATAATGGAACATTGACTTTCTCTTTACTACTTGTTTTACTTTTGTAATAAAACCATTAAAATGTATCTAGGACATGCTAAAATGTACAGTAACAGTAGCACAGGAAGAGAAGGTCAGCAACCTGACTCAGTAATGTCAGTTACACATCTTCATCTAGTCAATGTCTGCCAACATTAGCCACCATTAGCTACTGGTCAGACCAGACCACGTAAGGCTGTTGTGTGTATTTAAATGAACAAGGGTTCATTTTATTCCTTGTGGATTTAACTTTTAATTTTTAAGAGGATGGATGTGTTTCATGTTTTAGACCAAACTATTACTCACAAAAACAAAAGACAGATGCATCAGTAATGAAAACAAGCATTAGTTGCATCTCCACAAGACCTCAGGCTTTGACATCATCTGTGTGAACACATTAAAGTGACCCACCCCAGCCACGTCGCTTGCCAGTTTAGTATCTGACTGCACAGCTGCCTCTGAGCTGCTGTGCATCCGCCTAAAGTGCAGTAATGTGTTAAAGAAGCCTAACTGAACTGATCTTTCCCTCCCTCATTCCTCCTGCTTCAGATGATGGTCAATAGGACTACTGAGGTATACACACGCTCCTTTAATTCTCCACAGATCCACTATACAGTCCCATTTGTTATTTCTCTTTTCTTTCCGTCCACCATCTATTTATTTCACCTCCACAGCACTGCATGGTGTAAATAAAGAATCTTTTTCCTCATTTTACTGTTCCCACAGTTTCTGTTGGTTTGGTATAATAAGAGGTCAACATGCACGGCTGACACGAATGGCCAAGCAACTGCAGCGTGTCCTGCGCTCAGGCACTGCACAAACTCTGCTTAGCTGTAGTTTTTGGCTTTGATTTGAGTTATTCATACTCTGTATGCATTTTCATTTTTTTTTTCTAGTTGATATTAAATGTATCACAGGCTCAGAAAGCCCCTTTTGTTTTTACAATACATCAATACATTTAGAAATATTTCTAAACAACATCATTATTGAGATGTAAGGTTTATTGATTTATTTTAAATGATTACATTTTTCTCCTGCTAGGTTTTGATTTGATGAATATTGTGCTGATGCATTTTTTGGAACAGCTATGAATTTATATTGTCCACTAGTCTGTCTTGTAATTTTGTCTGTTTATGTCGTGTTGCATGATTTGTAGAGATGCACTATGGACTACTTAGTTTAAAACAGTATTGGTTAAATGACTGCATATATTACAATATACTGCATACAATATACTTCCTCATGTATGGAACTCTGGTGTTGCCAAAATAACAATGAAATAATTTAATCAAATTTAAATTCTATTTTCCATATGTGTGCCCATGATATATGGCAAAATTTAGATTAAAATGATGAAAATCTGATTTTTATTTTCATGTTTGAAAATGCAAAACTCAACTGATCAATAATTTTCCATGTACTCCAAAGCATAACACTACCAGAATGCTAATGAAATTTAAAGTGATTTTTATTTTCTCTTTCAAATGGGCAGACAATGTGTAATTTACGTAATCTTGAAAATGCAAACTGGACTTTTACATTTGTTTTTAAATTTTGCTGTAAATCATAGCAAATGAAATGATGTCCATTTCATTAACTTTGACAAATACCGCAAAGGGCGCCAGGGAGACTCCTTCCATGGCAAAAATGACCATAAAAACATAATTGAATTTTTACAAGATATTAGTTAAAATTAAGAATTCCACTTTAAGATCAAATTATCACATTTAGATTGCACTTTCTCTGCCATTTTGAAAAATAAAAATGAACAGTCAATTTCATGCTAAATGTATATGGCAGTGTTTTGCTCTGGAGTAAACTGAAAATTATTTTTAAATGGAATTTTAATTTTTTAAATTTTCATTCTTGCAATAATTGTGCATTTTTGAACATGATTACTAAAATGTTAAGTAGTTTTTCTGACAGATTTAATGTACACACAAATGGAAAATTGGAATTGATGAAATTATTTTAATATTGGCAGTCCTGATCTTCCATAAGTAACAGCTTCCTGATCAAGTATTTCAAATGCATGCTTTTCTACAGAAGATCTTCAAATTAAGAGTGTATAAATTTTACTACTACAAACAATGTTAATCAATAATGGCATGGGAAGCTTCTAAAGTTTAAAGCATAAAAGACTTGGCATTGAATAGCATGTTGCATCCACGCTACCTTAATTTGCACCATTCTAAGCTTTTGACTGTGTAAAGTTTTTAAACCATCACGTTAGTCACTGTATTCTTCACACTTTTGTAAACAACTTTTTCACATTAAATCGGACCACACTTACAGAATGGCAAGGTAAGGCAAGAATTTCACAACTCCTCCAACCTGCTCTGCAATCTCTAACTTTTCTCATATACTTCTCATTGCTAACTCTAATACTTCTATGACGTACAGTTAGCATAGTGCACTTTGGTGTTGATCAGAAATGTACCTTCCTCCTTATGCACCACATTATGATTTTTATTATAATTTGGTGTTTGGGTAGCTAATACTGTTTGTCCATCTTCATGTCAATCTTGATGACAATCTGTGTGTACCGTACAACTATTTGTTCTGCTTTTGTTTTTGTCCTTTTCGTTTCAAATTGGTTTTTGAAGCCGAGGAAAGGCCTTCGTTTACTTTTGTTTCTGTGGTTGATAACCTGCATGGAAGTGATGTGTCTGAGTGTGTTTTGGGGTTGTGAGTATGGGTGCTACATATTCTGACTTGAATATTTAAAAAAAAAAAAAGATTTTTTTTCCCTTTGACTTTTCCATTTCTTTTACTTTCAGTTTAGTTTTTGTTCACTTGTGATGCTTAATGCGACTGCTGCATGCTGGGAAGACTAAAGATCAAGAGACACGAGTGAAAGTTCAAGGACATGAAGTAAAATGTCTGACCTCTCTCCTCCTCTCTGTGTGTCTGTCTCTTTCCTGTCTGTCTTCCAGAGTGGATTCACCCCCCTGCATATCGCTGCCCACTATGGCAACGTCAATGTGGCCACACTCCTGCTGAACCGAGGGGCTGCCGTCGACTTCACGGCAAGGGTAGGATTCCACACTCATAAGCACAGTTATTTGGGTCTAAGTGCATTGAAAGACACTATAATTCTACTGAAACACTTCTGCACAATAGTGTTGCCTACTGAATCTTAGGGCTATTAGATACTAGCTTGAAAAAATACATGCAGACTAGTATTCCCAGCAGTCAGTGGAGTGCACGCTACTTCTTGTGTCAACGTTCAGTACCAATTTAACTTGGCAGGAGACTAATGTTCTCGTTCTGTCACAATCCATCAGTTAACGATGGCTGTTGTTAACAGCAACCTCTATCTTTCCCTCACCTTAACCAAGTGTTTTAGCTGCCTAGCCCTAACCCCTGTAGCACCTTTCTATAGTATTCTTTTGACCCACGGTCCACCCTCACCTTAACCGTCTTTGCCCCAGGACGTCCTTGGAATACTGATGGTCTGGACGACCCTGACCTTGTCCATTTTCATCCTGGATTTTGGCTTTTCTCTCTGGCCTTGGCTTATCCCTTTACCACCAGTCTGCCTTAACCCCAACCGCCTTTGTTTGAATGCTTAACCCCAGCTGGGTTCACCTTGGGCACTGCACTGTCTCCTGCATTCTCCTTCTCTGATTTCTCTGCTCCCTTGCCACTTTGTAGTTTTAGGGCTCCTCTTGCCCCAATGGGGGTCCATATTATGTGCGGAGTCTTGAGTGACATGCGCTTACCTGTGCCTTGCCTTTGGCTACCTATTCCAAACTGCCTTGTCGATGGACTCGGGTGAGGGGAGCCATCAAGAATCTCTAACCTAAATCTGAGCTCCTAATCTTAACCACGTCTTTTTAACGCCGTCTACACAGGAGGCGTTTCAGCAGCCAACAAATGAGCTATTGAATAAATTGCAAATCTAACGCTCTCAGTCTGTGTATCCCCCTGTTATCCTTTTCTCCTGAGCCCCGTCAGTGTGTGTGAGATCTACAAGCACTCACACACACAAAGAACGCCCTCTTCAAGTCATCTTTTCATGGATCAAGACACATCCCAGAGAGAGTGGTTTTATCTGAGACTTTGAAAGGGCCAGGCATCTCTCGCCTCATTCCAAGCTAACTCAGCAGTGCACATTGCAAACTTTCATTTCTGGCCTTTCAGATGTGTGTTTTGTCCCTTTAATCGATATCATCTGAAAAAAACTAATTCAGATATCCTATTTTTAGCCACGTGAGCAGTGTGGCTAAAAATAGCTCTCTTCTCACCTCGCGCTCTGCAAAATATGTGGAGTTCAGAAACATTTCTCCTCAGCCTCGTGGGATAGTGTGGCTAACAACGAGGCTGCAGAGATTTGAAATCCTATGTGGTTCAAAGGTTTGAGAGGCATACCATCCCCCAGTTTGACACAGCTTCAGACTTTTCTGGTTCAAGGTGAAATTATGAGTAAACTAAAGTGTCTTTAATGAGTGCAGGTCAAGTGGGTCTAAAAATATTTGATAGTATTTATAATATTTTGTCCAACAGCATTTCAACAAAACAAGCAAACCTACTTTCAGTGTGTACCAACTTAAGAGCCCTCAACATAGAAATGAAAAGCACAAGATAACATTCAAATGCAAACATTTATTTTGAAATAAAATATGTTTAATGAGTTAGTTGACTAGTTAGTTAGTTTTGCTAATTGTTTAAAGTATAAATTAATTACTATAACATTCGCCCCTCATATATACCAGTATACAGTACGAGTGTGGATTCAATTTCAATATCAGTAACCTTTTAATGAGAACTCAGAAATGAAGATATTTTTAATGTGTCTAACTAAGACAAAATGCATGTCACTAAAAGTCATTTTTCTCCCCCTTGTAGAACGGGATTACTCCTCTACATGTGGCGTCCAAGCGTGGCAACACTAACATGGTTGGCCTGCTCCTGGACCGAGGCTCTCAGATTGATGCTAAAACAAGGGTGAGTATCATGAAATCATGATAATGGTATCTTAGCTGTGAATTGTACACTAAACATCCTGATTAAAAGGGAACCACAGCATAATGTGCATCTTCTCTCCTCCTCCTCCTCCTCCTCCTCCTCCTCCTTACTTGGTCCATTTCACCACACTTGTTACTTTTACTGATGGAGCTCTCTCAAGTCAAATATTTCTGCTGTTACATGCACAGGAGCAAAAAATGGCCAGCTTAGTGACGACAGATGTGAATATGAGCTTAATGCTGTTTCAGTTCAGCTGGACCTCAGTGGGTCACATTCAGTATCACACTGGACATGCTGACCTCTGCTTGGTGTTATTTTGATGTGTGCCAGCAGGACAGTCGTGTTATTAGCTGTATTTGATTCTAACCAATACAAACAACATCCAGCCGGGGTTAGCCGCTGGCTTCACCTGCATGTAGGGAGTAACCTGGCTGTTCTAGCAACCGTTGAGGTGTTCAGGTTAAGCATGCTTACTTCTGCATGTAAGCAATGATATCAGTGAAGTTAAACCAGTGTTGTTCTTTAGCCTCCAACCAAGTCAGCGTCAGTGTGCACTGAATGACTGTGAATACGTTTCTGTGTGTTCTGTAGGATGGTCTGACTCCTCTTCACTGTGCGGCTCGGAGCGGACATGATACATCTGTGGAGCTTCTGCTGGAGAGAGGAGCACCCTTGCTGGCCAGGACCAAGGTATGTCACATGTCCAACACCTACTCCGTCACTTTTTTAAAACTGTGTCACATCAGCTGGTTCAAAGTATCGAGGTACACTCATCACCCTCCTCTAAGTTATAATTTCCTAACTTAAGATTCTCTATATAAAGTAGTCCAGTACATATTGTATATAGACTTTATCAGGATGTGGTTCTTTAGGCTCTGGACCTCTTTGTGGTGCAGTTAAGAGCTACAAAGTCGTCTCGTTTATTTAACAGAAGTAGAAATAGAGATGTAAATATATTTAAAAGCAGTTTAGTCTGGAGCCACTTTGTGACAAACAACAGCATCATGTTCATAAACAGTAGTACAGTTACTGTTGGAACTCTACTGTGAACAAATCCCAGGTGACTGCTGGATGTATTGATCAGTAACATGTACAGTAGATAAGACAGCTTCAGTTCTTGGTGTTCTTGGAAGGTATATTTTTTGCACTTTTGACAAAGCTTGCAGAGCTCCATTCCCTTTAGTCCCCCTGCTTCCAGTCTATGTGCTAAGCTAGGCTAAAAGTGTCCAATACTTATTATATCTCTGTATTTTACCAATGTTCTCATCTTATTCTGGGTAAGACAGTATTTTGAGTGTAAAATGCCCCATTTCAATAGTATTAGAATAAAAGCAAAACACTTTATAGCTGCATGATATCACTAATGTGTTAACAAGCAGTTGCCTGTTTTAGTAGAGCGACAATAGCATTCATTTGAAGTCGTGTTTGTGTCCCTCTGATAAAGTAAGTCTATAATATTAATGATATTAATATTAATTATGCAATATTCACTCTTCTTTTAGTTCTGCTTTGGTGAACTTGAATAAAATATCTGGCTCTTTAGCTGCTAAATGCTCCACTTCACCAGCCAGTTGCTAACTATGATATAAAAAGAGGCACACTCAGAAGGTTCTTTCAGTAATCATGGTTTCATGTACACGCAGGACAATGATCTAAGAAGCAGTGTTGTATTTATAGTGCTCAGCCACACGGTCAACTCTCCTACCATGTTATCTCCATCATGCTAAATGACCTGTCTTTCACATTTTAGAATGGGCTGTCTCCTCTGCACATGGCGGCACAAGGCGACCACGTCGAATGCGTCAAACACCTTCTGCAGCACAAGGCTCCTGTTGATGACGTTACGTTGGACTACCTGACAGCGTTGCATGTGGCAGCTCACTGCGGTCACTACAGAGTCACTAAACTGCTGCTGGACAAGAGGGCCAACCCCAACGCCAGGGCACTGGTACGACACAAGGATATCGTGTGACTCACAATCCTCCTGTGGAAATCTAACCAGTTATAAGATACAAGTCAAAAGGATAATTTAGTTAAGCTATATATACAGACCCAGCAGTCTCTGATGACTAAGGTGGACATTTAGTTATAGTTAAATAGTTAAATATTGTTTGGGTTCATCCTTTACTGTGTGTGTGTGTGTGTGTGTGTGTGTGTGTGTGTGTGTGTGTTCCACGTTCCCCCCACAGAATGGCTTCACTCCGCTGCACATAGCCTGCAAGAAGAACCGAGTGAAAGTGATGGAGCTGCTGGTCAAATATGGAGCCTCTATCCAGGCCATTACAGAGGTACGGCACAAATGTTTCTCTGGACCTTCTGGGGCGAGATGGGTCGGGGCTGGCTGCTGTCATATGTCTGGCCTAACCAGAGAGGAGTAGATACAGGAGGTTAATGAAAGTTTAGGTTTGATCATTTAACTGTTGCTAAAATGTTACATTAATATTAAGAACAATAACATTACATTAATATTCAAGTAAACAACTGACATCTGAATCTGGACTCATACTGTTTGGCTCTTTGAAACAAAATTCCTTTTTTACCTTTTTGTCAAGAAGCTTCAAAAGCGTATGCTAAACTGGCCTGAAAGCTAACATAACCAGACAAACGTATACTATATACTGTGATATCATACCAGAACACAGAAGGCTGTAGCAGGAAAACCTGAGTGTATTGAATTCAGTAAGGGTGAGTTTTGACGCTAACGAGTCCACCTTGTAAGAGGAAGATTGTGTTACTACTCTCAAAAGTCCCCGACTGTGGGTGGATAGCTCAGAATAAGTTTGACAATATTCCTGCAATAGCCAGCACGTATAGCAGCAGCTCAGGAATTTGTGCTTTTGTCCAATTAAGTTCAGGAAAGGTTGATATTGAAGTAGCAGTGAAGAAGAAATCAATTGACTATTGTACAGCCTATTTACAATGACATAATCCATCAAGCTGTTTTATTACTGGCATTATGGTTGGCACAGTGATACGATAAATGGGATTAGTGTGGACAAGTAATTGGACCTTTTAAGCCGGGACATAAAGATCATGGTTTGATCATGGTCATTGTTTGGCTAATTATTATTATTATTGTCTAATCTGATCAACATCAAAGATATTTCCTTTTATGCTATTTTCATTATAATTGCATAAAGAAGGTTACATTGCACATTAGAACATTAGATACAGAAATTACTTGATAGAGGTACAAACTTGGAAAGTGGTAGATGTAATGGGCTGAATTACTAATTAATATGGATGATCAACTAAATCAGGTTGTTTCATTCATTTAACAGTTTTTCTCTTTTTTGTTTTTGGTTATACTTAGTTTACTTAGTTAACTCATATATTTCACTATGAACAACTTTTATTTCAAACTTCTCGGCTGTATTATTTTAGTTCTTCCTTTTTTAATGTAAATATATTTATAATATTGCAAGAATGAACAAAGAAACAACACAGTGTAAGCAATTTGAAATTAACTTGTGCACTCTGGCATTAATGTTTGTATCTTTCCTGCCATCAGTCAGCTTCTTTACCTTGTATGTTGGGTTTTGAATAGTGTTTCCTACCAATTGTGACTCTGCTCGAGGGACAGTAGCCATTGGTTGGTCAGAAATCACTAGATATTGCCAGATGACATGATGTACTATTTTGCGTATTAAGACGTCTGATGAGCTCTTTATGTTCAATGTGACATTTTATCTTGTTGTTGTGGCCTCCCTCCCTGTGTCCAGTCTGGTTTGACTCCCATCCATGTAGCAGCCTTCATGGGTCACCTGAACATCGTCCTGCTGCTGCTGCAGAACGGAGCCTCGCCCGACGTCAGCAATATTGTGAGTGATGGGAAACGAGCCAATCAGAGAGAGGGAAAGTGGGAGAGGGATATAATGCATTCTCATGTAGTGGAGTTATTTTTAAGTGAGAAAAAGTGTCTAGTTTGAATTAAATATGTGTGTGTGTGTGTGTGTGTGTGTGTGTGTGTGTTGACCCTGCTGACCCATATGTTGCCGTGTGTTGTGTGTACAGCGTGGGGAAACAGCGTTACACATGGCAGCCAGGGCCGGTCAGGTGGAAGTGGTCAGATGTCTGCTGAGGAACGGAGCAATAGTGGACGCCAGAGCACGGGTGAGACTGCTGTTATCACTTTTTACTTTAGTATTTTGCCAGCATGCAGAACAAGCTCCTAGTTTTTCATTCTTTTTCCACTGTGTCGTCTTCAGGAGGACCAGACTCCCCTCCACATTGCGTCTCGTCTGGGAAAAACAGAGATTGTGCAGCTGCTGCTGCAACACATGGCCCATCCTGATGCTGCCACAACCAACGGCTACACCCCACTCCACATCTCCGCCAGGGAGGGGCAGGTGGAGACAGCCTCTGTCCTGCTAGAGGCCGGAGCTTCACACTCACTGGCCACCAAGGTGGGCTGAGGAGACATTTGTCTTTAAATCTGCACTCCAACTAACTCCTAAAGGCATTCT
Organism: Oplegnathus fasciatus; assembly: GCA_003416845.1. Classification (NCBI taxonomy): domain Eukaryota; kingdom Metazoa; phylum Chordata; class Actinopteri; order Centrarchiformes; family Oplegnathidae; genus Oplegnathus; species Oplegnathus fasciatus. The sequence goes on along the minus strand of NTHP01000041.1, from coordinate 508,184 downwards.
AGGAACATGTAAACCTGTGAATCACGTAAACCTGTAGTCTGTGAGGTTTATATTTCATGGAATAGTTCATCTTTGTGGGAAAAACACTTATGGTTAGAAAAATCATTATCAGTCTCATGCTTGTGTGTTAAGTACAGAGCTGGACTCAGGGCATGGTTAGCCTAGCTTAGCATAAAGACTGGAAGCAGAGGGAAGCATCTAGCCTGGCTCTGTCCAAAGCTCAAAAATACACCTACCAACTCCTCTAAAGCTCACCGATTAATGTTGTTTCTCATTTGTTTAATCCGGACACAAACAGAAATGTGCAAGCAACTATTTGTGGTTTTAGGGGGAATTGCATGCTGGAACTATTTTGTGACAAACGTCCAGTGCTTCCAGTCTTTATGCTAAGCTAGGCTGTTTTATTGCTCATGAATTAAACTTTTCATTTGTATGCTGAAGAAAGTGTCATTTCTTCTTTCAAATGTCACACAGTCTTGCTTTAACCACGGGGGCAAACTCTAGACTCAAACTGAGGATTGTTCTTTTAAGAGCACGGGAAGAAACAGCTGAGTGTGAGCACCGCTCCTAAACGCAGTCAGCTCTTAGTTGATAATGTTAGCACACCGTACACAGGGAGCTGCTAGCTATCAGATGTCAACATCTGCTAATCCTGAAAAAAAAACATGCATTTTGATGATTTAGTGCCACCCAAGTTGAAATGGCAAGTATTGCTGTGGAGTAATCTGGTTATGTACATCATAAACTGTAGCAGATAAGAGTAGGGAAAATGATGAGTTATGTATATAATAAAAAACTAACAATTTCTACAACAAAACAACCCATTTCTGTTGAAAATGATAATCCACAAATCCACTTAAGGATACATCTGAACAGATTAGCAGGTTGGAACAAATGTGCAATACCAGCGACTTATACTACCAGATGTACGGATGAAAGAATAGACTAAGTGCAACTGTGCTTTGTGCCCTCTCCTGAAGCCTCAGATAAAGAGGTTACAGTATTACTATATGTGCAGGTCTCTGTCTGTTTGACCCACTTTTAATGAATGATTGATGAGGCTGTAAAGCTGCTGCTTTCCACAGTCAAGTGATGTATCATCATCACAGTGGAGGTGTTTACCAGAGGAGGCTGCACAGTCACAGTCTTCACTTTGCATCCAGCCTTGGACAGATTAGTCCTTTAATTCATTCATAAACTATAAAGGGTGAGACAAAGCGCTTTCTGATGCAGGGTATTCGTCAGGGTTCAGTGGGTCTCCTCTTTCCCACTCTTGATGTCTTTCTCCTTGGTTTCTCTCTCGGGAGGAAGGGTGTGGCTGTCGCTACGGAAACCAAATCAGGGAAAGTTGTTGTTATGCAAGTGTAACACTCTCCATCCATGCAAGCATGTTCATAATAGTCCTTATCCTTTTTTCCACGTCTCAGTCGAAGGATACCCCTTCCTCCCCATCCTTGTTTTTCTTTTTTGTCCGATCACCTATTACATCAGATACAAGCCAGGGTTTGACAAACAAAGGATTGCTCCCTCCATGGGCAGGGCTGGGTCGTAAACGCACTGGTCATGTGGTTTCTGTCAGTTCCAGTCTAGTTCTGTGTTTCAAAATGGTTAAAGTGCCCCCTCTGCTGGTTGTATTAAAGTGAAAGTTAAAGGGCTCTATTTTATTTTTTCTATATTTGTGGTATGAGGGTACCTTGACTTGCATCAGCACGTCAGCAGGCTGGGATTTCTGTATTGTTTTATGTCAATAACAGACACCCAATAGGCTGCAGGGAATCATCTCTGATGTGATTTTGTCCCAGGAACCCTTAAGGGAAGATTTTAGTTTTATTTTGTATCTTTCAACACAGCATTGGGTAAAACTAGTCATTTAAATATTTTGTCTAGGGGGGGGGTCTATGAACTATAACATCCCTGGGCAGCTTTGCTTCATGGTGGTCCTGTCTCGCTCTCTCCTCATTTCCTGCCATCTCAAATAAAGGCATGAAATGCCCAAAAGCAGACCTAAAACATACTTTGTCGATTTAAAAAAAAAACAAACTAGTAAAAAGCTATTCCTTGTGTTGCTGGACAACTCTAGGGTCCTTACAGCCCCCTGCAGGACCACACACCACACTTTAACCCTTCTGATCCCTAACAATCTTGCGCTCAATAATCCATTCACAAACTTTGTAATCCAACAGGAAAACAGTTTATTATTTTTGGACACTTTTTAGGTTTTAGGTCACATTTTAGGTCAATATTTATCCATTTACCAAACTGTACAAATAACTGTTTATCGTTAGTGTGAGATTGCTGGCAGCTGCTTTTAATCTCTCAGCCTATCACAAGCTGTGTTACTGGGAGGTGAACCCTACAACTGTGCTAACAGTGATCACAACATGATGCATCTCCAACTCACAAACAAAACTTTGTCCACAGCATTTACAACCACACCAGAAACCACTGCAGCATGTTCCCATGATGTATACAGTGATAATATGTGTGTGTGTGTGTGTGTGTGTGTGTGTGTGTGTGTGTGGAACAGGCCCAGAGGTCTTGGTCTGAACATTTTGAATACAATAAAAATGTTAATGAGGACTGACTTGGATTTAAGTCAACCTGAGCTAACCTGTGTATAGATACACATTTCTTAATCCAGCCTTCTCCGGTTGTTTCTCTCTACAGAAAGGTTTTACTCCCCTTCATGTGGCCTCCAAGTACGGAAGCCTAGATGTAGCCAAACTTCTGCTGCAGCGTCGTGCTCCACCCGATTCTGCTGGGAAGGTATGCATCCAAAATGAAAACTTTCTAACTATATCTGTCAGATATAACTATACCTATCTATATCTATAATCTATCAGATGTTGCGTATGATGTTAAACATGATAAAAATGGAATCACGTCCACTCTTTAAAGGTTTGGCGAACCCTTTTCCTGCCTTAATGGTGTGTTGCTATTTGTCTGTACTGAGGTTAAATTGACTACGAGAACACCGCTAAGCCTACTTTGAATAAAATCAGTCATTCATTCATTTGGAATAATGAAGGTTTTTTACAGAAAACAGAAAACAGAAGCTTTTTTACATCAAGATTCCTTTTTTTTCTTTGAATATGTTTGTCTTTGCATCATAATATGGACCCACTCAGTGATCCTTCCAGCTTTTGCTGTCTAGTATAACTCTAATTCATCTCAACCTGCAGTCTTATTCACTTTAACACTCCCTATTAACTCTGTTTGTGTGTGTGTGATGTTAATGGCTTGGTGCTGCACTAACTGCTGTTTAATCCATGTGCACTCACCGTCCATCCCTCCCAGAACGGCCTCACCCCGCTCCATGTCGCAGCACATTACGATAACCAGAAGGTGGCACTCCTGCTTTTGGACAAAGGAGCGTCCCCCCACACCATGGCCAAGGTGAGAGTCCGCAGTAAAGAGCTGTAGACAATGCGCTGGAGATAATGGGGGGGCTGATTTTTCCTGCCAACGCAATTCTAAAATTGGCCTCAAACACGCTCAGTCACATCTGACCACACAGCCATCATAAACATGCCACTCAAATTGGCACAACTCCTTCCAGTGGTGGCAGTGGAGAGGATGAAATCCACTTAGAAAATACAGATTTCTAAGCAAATAACTACTATAATAATGAATAACTACAAATAACAGATATGCCCAAATGTAAACAAAGATAGTAGACCAGATTTGTTTGTTTTTTCGGGGAGGTTGAGCTCCACTAGTCACTTGGTAAAATGTCTACTTTAATGGTGTGTGTATGTGTTGAAAACTACATGCTACTACCATGCTGAAAAACATATAAAACATTTGGTGCTTATGAAATTATTTTCACCATTTATAACCTAAAGTGAAACCCAGGCTGTTCATGTTCCCAAAAGTAGTTCCCAAAAACATTCTTTTCAGCCGACAAGTCAACAACATGCAGTCTCAGTAAACATTGAGCACCACCAGTTTCTCTCCCCTGTCCTCATGAATCAGAATGGCTACACTCCCCTCCACATCGCGGCTAAGAAGAACCAGATGGATATCGCCACAGTGCTGCTGCAGTACGGAGCCGAGACCAACATCCTGACCAAGCAGGGTGTCACTCCGCTCCATCTGGCCTCCCAGGAGGGCCACGCAGACATGGCTGCCTTGCTCATGAGCAAGGGAGCTCAGATCAACGTCCCAACTAAGGTACTGTAGGAACCCGGGTTGGATTTGAGTAATAAATCCTCAACACAACACAACAACATCACAGGGAGAATTTCCATAATAAGCAAGTGTCTTGGGGAAAGTATTTACTGATTTTGCGAAACACTGCATTAATTATACGACTAGTATAACATAGTATGAGAGGCTATAAATCCTTTCAGCCAGTATTTCAGAGTGTTCCACCTATACTCTTGTGCCTTCTTACTGTTAATTAAAGATACAGTCTGTCTGAATACTATTAGGTTTAGAAAATCAGACAGCCTACAGTAAGTAATTGACAGAACATTTACATACTGCACCAGCTCCCACCAAGTCCAAATAGCTTTCATCTCAGAATCAATCAAGTAATGGAATCTTACCCAAATCTGCTTTCTCAGGGCAAAATCTTCTTTACAATGTCAAATTAACTACATGAGCTTATTTGACAAGAAAGAAAGAACAGAATGTGGTCGTAATTTGTGAATATATTAACTGTTCTGTGTGTCTCTCATGCAGAGTGGTCTGACTGCCCTCCATCTGGCAGCCCAGGAGGATAAAGTGGCTGTTGCCGAGATCTTAGCCAGAAACGGAGCCAACCTCGACCAGCAGACCAAAGTATGAACAATCATACTTTTTGCATTTTCTGCATTTAGCTTTATGTTTTCTGGTTGTTATTAAAAAAGTCATCTCCCATTCTGCTGAAATCATCGTGCTCTATAACGGTATTTTGACAATGTTTCCATAAATGCAAGTGTTGTGTTTTTTGTGTTATTCACGATTGGAGAATTAGAACAGATTTGCTCTTGTTTTGCAGTTGGGATACACTCCGCTAATTGTAGCATGTCACTATGGTAACGCCAAGATGGTCAACTTCCTGCTTCAGAATGGAGCCGGTGTCAACGCCAAGACCAAGGTACTGAAACTAAAGTCAACGTTTGTAGTGCTCAGACAATCATTATGAGTGCTACATGTACCATCTTTAACATTCATTATTTCATATTTACACTATTATTGTATTCCACTATTATTATTTCTAATATGCTGCATCTTCTGTTCAGTCATAATAGTTTAGCTGTGTATTGCAGACATGACAAAAATTAAATATTTGTTCAGTTTCTTTTCTTTTTAATGTTATAACAAGATACTTTCATGTCATGAATACATCTTTTTCTGCATATTACTACACACTAAATTATTCTGTTTTGATACATACCGTATCATTTTATCTTGTTATATGAGGATCGATTTTTACTTTTTCACTTTTATCTTCCGTATTCTTTCCTTCCCAGAATGGATACACTCCCCTTCACCAGGCAGCCCAGCAAGGAAACACACACATCATTAACGTACTGCTGCAAAACGGTGCCAAGCCCAACGCTATCACTGTGGTAGGCAAACAGATACAAAAAAATGCACACTCACACACATAATACATAGACAGACACACACCTCAATCACTGTGCTTTCTCATTCAGAATGGTAACACCGCTCTGGGTATCGCTCGGAGGCTGGGCTACATCTCTGTGGTGGACACGCTGAGGGTTGTCACTGAGGAGATCATTACCACCACAACGGTACGTCACACACACCTACTACATTTAAGTAACAAATTAAATTCCCCTAACTTCACAAAAGTCACAAAAGTAAAACAAGAAGTAAACACGCTGTAACTCACCAGGAGACATGTTTGCTGTTTCCTGTTCCTCGTCCCATTTTACTCACTCTCAGTCAGATCATCTTATGTCTTTTCAATGTGCCATAATCCTGTTGGCACTACCACTTTTGAACAAGCCATTCATAAAACTGGGCTAGTAAATAAAGTTAAGTTAGTTTTAGATGTGTAGTTTCCTATAATCATTGTTTCAACACTATTTAAATGAATGGTAAATGGCTGCATATATATATTGCTTTTATCCAAAGCGCTTTACAAGGTTTTTGCCGGCCAACCATCGGGAGAAATTTGGGGTTCAGTGTCTTGCCCATCGAACCGCCAACCCTGTGACCTGCTTTCTTAGGGCAAAATCTATCTATCTAGAAAGCAGGTGCCTGAGCCACAGCTGCCCGCTGACAAATGATTAATATTTTATGTGAAGCAGGTCCTAACTACACGTTAAAATACAGTCACTGAAATATATAACATAGATGTCTAAAGAACACTAATTTTTCAGCTACACTTAGCCCAACTTTAATGAAGAAATGTAGATATCTTTCAACCTTTTATTAATTAATGCTTCAGAGGAGGGAACAGTGGTTCTGAATGCTTCTGGATTAGATCTGTCTGCCAAAATAAATTGAATTTATTATTGATTTTTGCTTTTCATTTCCATATAAATAAAAACTAAGAACTCATATTTGGAGTTACTCAATATACAATTACTGTACAATGCCATACAAAACCTTAGAGAGTGTAAGCTAATGATTTGTTTTAAATATTTTGTACACCCTATATATATTAATAAGGACAAATATTAGAAACACCTCTCAGCATAATACAATATAATTAAACCGCAGCCCAAAGACACTAATTTTGAACATGAATAGGCAACTGAGTGTCTGGTGTGAACTGCGGTTAATGGGATCTCTTTCCTCCCTCGCTGCCAGACGGTGACAGAGAAACACAAGCTGAACGTGCCAGAGACCATGACTGAAGTGCTGGATGTCTCGGATGAAGAGGGTGAGTCATGTTGTACACTAGAGCCTGTCAACATTGACCCACAAAAAGAGATCTCTCAGAGCTGCTCCAACCATGTGTCCAAGAATACTGTTTGTGTGTTTTGACTTTGTGGCTGAGTCCAAATGAGCTCACTGGTTAGTTCTGGTTAGTAGATAGGTTCCCTGAATATGTTTCCATTATTGCTACAATAATTTTATATTAACAGTGACTATGTGAAATATAAATCATGCATAATGACAAATAGAGAATTATCACCCAGACTCTTCACTTCCCCTTAGCTCTACGGAGCTTTTTAGCCCCCTTTAGTTTATTGTTTTGGTTTAACGCCCTGTAAATTTCCCTGTCACAATCCAGGTTTTCAGCAGCAGCAGACAGCTGTTGTCAGCCATAAAGCTCTGGTAAACCCACTGTACACTACCTGCCCACAACCAAACAGGGAAAGTTAGTTAGTTTTCCTCAGTAGTTGGCAGAGATGAAAGCAGAGCTAAAAGTAGAGTGTATTTTGGATTTGTCAGGTGGCCAGGAGCACAACTTCACTAATTTTAGTATCTGATCGGATGTTTAAATAAAAACAGTTTACTGTTAGCTATTGCAACTTTAAAAAGTGATAACATGTCAGATATTGTGTTTACAACCTGTTCTGCTGCCCCAAAGTGGCCAAAAAATGAATTGATTAATGCAGTTTTAAGGAACTTGCTAACCAAACTAGTACTGTAACTTTCATTAGCTCCTAATGTACACTGAGTAACAAGACAGTTAAATACTGTTTTAGATGATTTTCCACCCTGAAACTCTTAAAGGACCGGTGTGTAGGATTTAAGGGGATCTTTTGGTAGAAATGGAATATAGTATTCATAATTATGTTTTCATTAGCGTATAATCGCCTGAAACTAACAATAGTTGTGTTTTTGTTAGCTTAGAATGAGCCCTTCATATATACATAGGGAGCAGGTCCTCTTCCAGGGAGCCCGCCATGTTGCACCAACATGTTTCTACAGTAGCCCAGAATGGATAAACTGGCTCTAGAGAGGGCCTTTCGTGTTTTTATGTTGAAGTGGCAGCTTGAATTTGGTGGTGCAAATGCACCTGAAGGCCACCATTAGTTCCCCTATCCTTGGAAAGAGAGGGGTGAGGGGAGGGGTATTCAGTTGGTTACAATCTGCAACCTCACCACTAGATGCCACTAAATCCTACGTTCTGGTCCTTTTATTTCATGTCAACTTTCTAGCAGAAAACTTTTCAACGTGTCAATACTGAATATCTGTTATGGACATTGGTGTCAGACTTCAAAAACCCACTTTAGTTTTAGCCCTATTCTTCAGTTAAGGTCTTTTCTGCCATTAGTGGATTTTAGGAGGTAGTGAGTGACTGTGCTGTCAACCCACAGCATTGAGATCCATTGATGATGATGATTTGTCAGATGACTTCATGGATATGGAAGGTATTCAGCCCGGTGCTTTGTGTGATTTTACCAGGAGTGGGGCAGTGTGTGGTGCATGGTGAATGAGCCTGTAGCATCTGCTGTTTGGTGACATGCAACAATACTAACTGTAATATGACATTTGGATACCAGTGACGCAGAGAAAGTGGCAGAAGTTGAATTGAGCCGAAAAGATATCTTTCCTGAGGGTCTTATTAGAAGTTCAGTTTGGCTCAAAGAACAAAAATGTAAAACAAGTTTTTGTGGTTTTAAGGGGAGTTATGTGGAGAAAGTCAGACTATCTGTTTCCTCCAGCCTTTATGCTAAGCTAGGCTAATTGCCTCTCAGCTCCAGCTACAAATATCAGAGTGCTATCGATCTTTTCTTCTAACTTGCTGGAAGAAAGTAAATAAATCATTTCCCAACATGTTGAACGATTGCTTTAAGTACTGGACTGAATGTTGTTTGTAGTGGGTGTTTTATCAAAGTGTAGAAAGCTACACTTTGTAGTGAAAATGTTCAAAAGTAGGAGGAAGTGAGAGCAAAGAGACAAATACAACAGTAATCCCTTTAAAGCTTATTCCCAACCCCACAATAACACTTTAGGAAATACTGACTCCCTGGAATGCAGAGAAACTAATCCCTACCTCAGCTCAGGCTCCGCTCTATTAGCTGTATCAGGTGGATGTTAGTATTAGTATGACAAGATTCATTAGATGTAATAGCCCACAGATGGTCTTTGCATAGTTGAGGGCAACTTTTGAATCAGAGTGAGTATTTTACAGTCATAATTAGTGGGTTGTGTTTCTCATTGCAAATACAACAGGGACCTACTTTGAGGAGCGAGTTAAAGAGGAGTTATTAAAGTCAGTCAGTGTCTGAAATGGCTGACTTTCCTGTAGCTGTGTTCAACTAAACATGAACATGATAACTCACTGAAGGATATTTTTGATTTTAAAATTTGCCTTATCTCCTTCTTACACTCTTCCTTCTCCAGGTAGCCTGTATACTAATGGCACCAGAACATCTCTGTCTATTTACTGTATGTTTTTCACTTGTTATGCTGGTCTAGCATAATGCTTTCTGCCAGACCTGGGCCAAAATCTACTACAGCTCCTGCATTTACCACAATATCGCATGGCTGCAGCCTCGCACACTGCATTCTCAGGCCACCGGCAGGAGGAGCAGTGTACAAACAAAATTGGAGCAGTGTAGTTGTTTTTCACCGCAGACATTTTGACTTGTCATAGTAGCAAAAATACAGGTGTTACTAATAACAATAATGATGGCTCTGTTCTTATTCATGTGTCCCAGTAAGTCGTGACAGTGTGACAGTGAGCCGGCATGAACAACACCAGGACCCTCAAACTGAAGCAGCTACATGGAATTCAGCCATCATTAAATTAATATTTACACCTGTGCTCTTCCTACTGTGACATGTCAAAGGCCTATTTGTGACACTAAATATAAATGAGAATTAAAATAAGTAGAAGTATTGGCCAGTATTGGACAAACAAGAGTATGGAAGCCCATTTCTGCCACTTCCAAAAAAATCCAACACTTAATTTAGTCATAATTATGAGATGGAAAAAGTTAATAATGGAAAAAAAAGGAAGTGATGTCATGGCTTTTCTTTCCCCCCAAGTGGTGGAAATGGGCTTCGGTACAATAGAGAGTTGTCCAATAGTCAAGTTAATTTTATTTATATAGCCCACTATCACAAATCACAAATTTGCCAAAAAGTACTTATTGTGTTTGCTCAAATACATTCAATGAAAGCCTCCAGTGATACATCGGCCTTAAGTAGAAAATTGATTTAATTTGCATTAAAGATGAGACACAGAGTTACAGTAGAGGTGCAGAAGAAACATCCTAAAAAGCTGAAAATGCTCTCACTCACTGCACCATTGCTTTGCAATAATTTAAAATCAGTAGGTTGTTTTATATTTTCATCACCAATTTAACTCATCTGTTAACTTTAACTTACATTAAAATCTAAATGTCTGTTATAAAACTTAATTTTTGTTTGAATTTCTCTTATTTTAACACACGATTTAACATAAGTTCCACCAGTCCTCTGAATATGCTGACACAGAACATTTTGGCCCAGGTGAACCTGCAGCCAATAGTGATGCTACCCCCTGCTGCACAGTAGCAGAACAGCAGTAGAGCTTTGTCACTATGGTGCAGATAACATATGGCCATAGAGAATGCTGCCATAACATGCATCTGTTTGGTGTGAGACAAGAGAGGGGAGAAAGACGGAAAATGTCATTAACTGCTACCGTGCACAGACTAGACACAAAATTTGCAAATAGAATAGATTATAGTAATCCTGTAGCATTATCTGAGGTAAATGGTAAGTATGCTAACATCATATGCTGCTAAGCCTGCTAAGTGTGGAAGGTTTGCTCAGCAGAGAAGTAAAACTGACATAAAACCCAATAAGATACAAATGGATTACTAGAGTCAGACTGATATATGGGCCAATATTATCTCAATATAAATCGGTAGCGAGTTAGTTGACAGAATAATCTTAACTCAAGGTCCACTTACTAGTTTTTTAGGGGGCTTACAACAACATCTCAGTCTTCATCAGCAGATGGAATGTGCTGTCTATGAGCGAACTGAGTAACCATGGAAACCTTTGCTTCACTGAGCAAACTCCATCTGCTGATAAAGACCGGAAAAAAGATGGCAAGCAGATTATTTTGCCAAACTACTAATTCCAAATTGAGACTGAAAGTTGATTCTTGACCTCGGAAACAGTAGTTTACTCTTACCGCAGGGTCCGTTCAGTAGCTGTTCAGGAGCTTTCAATCATGTCATATCAAGCAAAAGCATATGTACCTAAAGGAGCGCTCTACAGAAGATACAGTGCATGACGTGTTGAATGAGTGATGTTATTTTAAAGATGTCTAATTCTACAGGCAAAAGATAAATAAATAATAATACTAAGTGCCTATTATCGCTCAACATATTCTATGCTTACATGTTAGCACTGAAGCTACATTCGGATAATTTGACGTCTAGGTTCATCAATCAATAACCTGACCAATAGCCAGATGCCCCAAAAGCCTGGAATCATTTTGCTTTGTGTTCATTCATGAATTCACCTCCACCCTTCTCTCTGCTCTCCCAAGGCGATGACACGATGACAGGTGACGGAGGGGAGTATCTGAGGGCCGAGGACCTCAGGGAGCTGGGAGATGACTCCCTGCCAGGACAGTACCTGGATGGAATGAACTACCTCCGCTTCAGCCTGGAGGGTGGACGCACCGACAGGTACATCGAACTCTGTCTCATGTTTAACTAACTAACAAGCAACTGGAACAACCTGATTAGGGTTCATGTGTGGTTTTGGTAAACTAACTAACTAACTAACTCTCACTGGAAGTGAAACCTGTTTTCTATAGTTGAGTCTTAGCGTGGGTTGAAGTCTGACTCAAAGCAAATGTTTACACCCATCTGCTTCATGCACAAACAAATGCTCGTCTGCTCCAGACAGCAAACAATTGTTCCTTGTGCTTGTGCACACTTTTAAAGCATGGAGTAAATGGAGCTTCTGTTGTTCCCATTTTAACATAACAATCCTTTTTATAAACCCAGTGAAGTTTCTGTGTTAATCTGGTTCCTTTTTGACCTTGTTCCTGTCTAATGACTGACATCTGCTGTGTTCTAACTTTATCATGAAGCAGTGTATCTGTACTGTATGTACTTATGACACTTTTCCTGTCGAGCACAATAAACTCAACAACTAACTGCCTGTATTTGTATATGTGTGTGTGTGTGTGTGTGTGTGTGTGTGTTTTGCAACCTCTCCTGCTCATACTTCATCGTTGGTCTCCCTTGTCATGCCTCCATAGTCGAATGCAAAGGTATGTGCTGACTCTGGCCAAATATCTGGCCTCTTACATCTTCAGCACAGCTGAAATAACCAGTTTATCATTCTGTATTAAACGTTTTAGAAATGAGTCGGCATGATTTCTACTTTTTTCAGTTAGATATTTCCTGATTTAAATCATCATTTAGGGATGGCAGTGTTGGTTGGTACTCCCAGAGGGTCCTAATGACTTTGGTGACCCCCATTTTTGTTTAGTTTTTTAAATCTAGCACCATCATCAGGCTGAAACTTCAATTTGTCCAATACTAATGACATTCTCTTCTTCATTCTCATACCCTAAGTGGTGTTCATTAGCTGTATGTTATATTTACCTGTAAAATGTAAGAAGTGTGTGAGACAATACTTGATTCTGTTAATCTTTTATTTCGGCAATGTTCCTGTGAGGTTGTTCACATTAAGACAACACTAATGTGAAACATAGCTGTTGTTGTAACATCGACATTTAAAAATGTTGACCAATACCCAGCCCTAATCCCAATTTGTGTGTAATGACGTCACTCATTTAATAGCGGTATGTTTACTTCATTGATATTCGTACGAGTCCAGGGTGGGAAATTAACAAATTCCTGTCCCCATCAACCGATTTTGACCGTTGTCTTTCAGTTTTAAGAGATGGACATTCATCTACAATGTTCGTGGAATTTAAATTGAAGCGCACTTTCTCTTTAATTTCCCACCCTGCTGTGCTCTGCTCTGCTATTGTCATGACCATTGAGCTTCACTGGCTTCACTGCTTCCTTCTTCTCTGCTCCAGTTCTGACAGGTCCTTCACACCCACCCACCACAGCTACTACTCCCCTAAACATGAAGGCATGATGGATGACATGCTCAGCTGTCACCAGGTACAGTACATGGTCAACATAGTCATCATCATCCCTCATATGATGAAGTATACTTACTCAAGTACTGTACTTGAGCACTCATACTTGTACTTTACTTGAGTATTTTTAAATTTCTGTTTGGTCCAGGTTTCGTCACTTGCCAGGGAGAATGAGAGGGATTCATACCGTCTTAGTTGGGGCACAGAGACCCTGGACAATGTGGCTTTATCCTCCAGCCCCATTCACTCTGGGTAGGTACTGTACTGTCAGACTGGAGGACAGGACAGAAAACAAAACAATAAAAATGTTGCACTCTTGCATATCGAACACACATGTGGGCACAGGATGAAATGGACAAACTGTTAAACATCTTGTAAATTCATAAATATGCATTAACAATTAACCCAATCTTATCAAGGTCCTGATAGCTGAGCTGCTGTTATATTTCAAGTACTTAATTGCATTTAATCATAAGCATTTCTTAATTGGTTGATTAACTTTCATTTAAAAAAAGTGTTTCAATTATCTGTTTTGTCCTGCGTGCTTGGAGTGTGGTAGTCAAGTACTTTCTCTCACTTGGCAGCTGTTACTGGGAATACATGATACCTCTGCAGTACGGCACATGAAGAACTGTAACATATTATTTTGTAGCAAAGTCCTGACCTGCAGTTTGTCTGTAATCCTTCCTAGATCCCCCAGTTGTCTTTTAAACAGCTTTAGGTAGCAAAATAATTTAGTAGCACAATAACTTTTTTTTTTAATCAATTAAAAACAAAAATCAACTGATTTTTGTAAGACAGTTTGCGAGGCCCAAATGAAAATCCAAACATTGTGAATTTATTTCTGGGGCCTCAAAATCTCCACTTTTTTGTGAATTCCAGTCCTAATAGCTTGAAGTATATACATACAGTATATGTTCTTCTGTCCATATACTTTTCATTACCCTGAAAGTATAAATTTAGTAACAGATTATACTGGGTCTTCACATGTGGATCAATGGAGAAGTTCATCCCAGACCAAAGGCTGCTTGGCGAAGTGTGATTCCTGTTGTGAAATGTTCTCAAGAGAAGCATTCTTGGGTTCATCTTGCAGCATCAGTCTGGTGCTCCCTGTCCCCTTTGGCTCACACTGAATGTGAAATATATCTTCTTGATATCTGGAGTGAAAAAAAAATCAAAACACAATAGTTAAAGAAATAGTTCAGTGTTTAGGGAAATCTACTTATTTGCTTTCTTTCTGAGAGTTATCATTTTTACATTTTTGTTTGTGAACAGATTAAACAGATGAGTTACAACGTGTTAATCAGTGAGCTTTAGAGGTGTTGGCAGGTGTGTTTTTGAACAGAGCCAGGCTAGCCGTTTCCCCCTGCTCCCAGTCTTTATGCTAAGCTAAGCTAACGACATCCTGACTTCTGCTCCCTATTTAATACACAGACATGAGAATGATGTTTTCATCTCACACTTAATAAAATAAATTCAAAAATGTTGAACTATTTCTTTATTATAAGTATTAAAGGATGAGTTAGAATATCATCCATGTTTACAAAAATGGCACATCACAGAAAGAACATCGGTGACAATAAATCCACAATTTAGCAATAATGATGTTGCTCATAATGTTGCTCAATAATGTTCTTGCTCAACATATTTGGTGAAAGTACTATAAATACTGACTGAAATCACCACTACTCCCCTACAGAGCAAAGGCAGTGTTGGAGTTGAAGTTGCCACTTCATTGTTGAATGTGTTAGATCATGGTTAAAAAAAAATCTATGTCACTGCTTTGTGTCATCCACAACAAATTGCCTCTTTTCCTTATTCTGACTTCCTCATGTCTGCTTTGTTTTTCCTCTTCTTTGGAATTGTTTCTGCTTGACTTTTGATTCCTTTCTGTCTGATGTGGTTGTTGTTTTTAGCAATTCCTCTCCGTGCCATGATCATGGAGACCACAGCAGGTGACCCTCTGCTCCTTGGTTAAATCATTCTCCTCTTCATCTTCATTATTCTCTTCCTCCCCTCACAGTGTGCTCTCCTGATGGAGAGGTGTACGTGTCACTGTCCTCAACTGACACTACCTCATGTACTTTTCTCTTTGGGTTTACAGTGTGTCAGATCATTTTAATCTGACTTAAATTGTCAAAATATTACACCAAATTCCACATTCTGAGTCCCAGAGTTGATGTCCCCACATGGACAGACCATGTGATACAAGTTCAGGAAAACAAACCTTAAATTGTTCATATCTGGGCAAAAAGAGGTGGTGAACGTTGAGGACATGTCTCTTGATTTCATATAATGTCTTGTGAATTGTGCTTTTCCACTAACATACCCACCAATGTTTCATGCTAGCCGGAGGAATATGTCGGCATAAAATAAGTATTATTATATAACATATACAGGAAAATGACCTTGGATCTCCTTAAGCAGAAAAATGGTCTGATTAAAACGTTCTTGCCATATTGAAGTAAACCACTGAGGTATGTTTCAACAGCCTTTGTCTTCTAACAGTTTACTGGTCGTGTTGCTGAATTCAATAACACGTGTTTTTATGTCTCTGTGTGTTTTAAAAACTGTGTTGTTTGCGTTACTGAAGCCAGGGCAAGATCACATTAGAACTGGGTGTGGTATCACATTGCAACATTGCCTCATTACACCCATACTTCCCCTCATTGAGATGTGTGATCCATGTGCATACAGTACTTGCCACTTTGCATGGGGAGTGAGGCCAAAGAGTCTCAAGCTATGAAGTCAAAAAGTTTAACGCAACTTGACAAAGTTTATGGAGCCGTTGGTCATCGTGACCGTTCAGTGTTGAGAAAATAGACACCAAAATCGGCAAAATGGCCTCAGTAGATCACAGTCTGCATGGCTATTCTTATTAACTATGATGAGTGATAGTAAGAAGACTGGCTTTTTCGTTATAGTTTTGTTTGTCATTATATAACCTGTTAATTTACGGTGGTTTTAAACAAAATATTACAAAAAACTGGAGCTTTCAACCGTATCGCACTCTTTTCACCAGCAGATTAAGTTTTCACAGTTGTCATGGAACTGATGTTCAAACTGAAATTTTTCTGAGCCCTTTTAGGACTTTTTCATTTTTAAAACAGCAGTTGACAAAACAATCCCCACTCTGTCCGCTGAAGACCGTTATTTGGTCAAAAGCTCCAGAATCAGCAAGTAAATGGGTCGTGAGTGAAGATTGTTTTGTCAGCTGCTGTTTCCAAAATGAAAAGTGAACTTTCAAGCTCAACTTTTTAGTCTTTTGTAGTTTAAAACATATAAATCTTCAAACTCAACAACACAAAACATCCACATTTGGATTATAACCACTTCAGGCAGCTGCTAGTTCTCAGTCTTCTACTTTTGAGATACTGCTAGTGTTAGCACTTGGGCAAATAATCTACAAAGTAGCTTTGGTGTCTATGTTCTCATCACTTAATGGGATCAATGATAAATGTCTTTAATTTATGGAAATATCTCCTGTTCCACCTCAGCTTCCTGGTCAGCTTCATGGTGGATGCCAGGGGCGGAGCCATGCGTGGTTGCCGGCACAACGGCCTACGCATCATCATCCCACCCAGGAAGTGTAGCGCACCCACACGGGTGACGTGCCGGTTGGTAAAGAGGCACCGTCTGGCCACCATGCCCCCGATGGTTGAGGGCGAGGGCCTGGCCAGCAGGCTCATCGAGGTGGGGCCATCTGGGGCCCAGTTCCTCGGGTAAGGCTACAAGGATGGATGATGGAATGAATGAATGCCTTGGAAGTTAGTAGATGTACAGGAAGGGAGAAGGAAAATGGAAAGGTACCAAAAAGGTGCAGACACTAGCAGGTAAATGTATTGATACTACAGTACATGAAGATGTGTTATCATTTCATTGCTAGTTAGTGGTAGTTTTAAAAATGTGTGTGCTGGTACCTGCACTTTTTCACTTTTTCTACATTTTACGCAAGTTTGGATATTCTATACCAATAACCTTTGAAATTAAATTAAAAAATTGAGTTTAAAAAATGTTTAATATCTGTTAAAGATGCATCTCTAGTGTACAGGAAGAGGCAAGATGAGAGGAAAGAGAGAAATCATGAGTAAAACAGGAAGAAGAGGTCAGACCTGTACAGTAGAACACTACCTCTACATTCAGGCTATTAACACCGATTTGTATCCCTTTTAATGAGAAGCCTACAACTTGCTGCCCTTTTTCTTTCAGATTAATTTAACCTCTGCCTCTGCCATACTAAAACTGTTCCTGTATCTGCTCTTGCTTTCTCCCAGCACCAGGGATTTGTTAATCTTTGCTCTTCAGCATGCCCTGTTTTCTTTCATAACAGCTGCTGTCTAACTCTTTTTAACCTTATCCCTAACCCTTGATGAAAAAGCCTTATTAACTCCACCTCCAGTGTATTGCACCATGATTGGTTTGATATGTGGCCTCAAATTCTGCCCTCTGCTGGTGATGTTTGAGATAGTTTGCCAATATATACAGTATGTAATTCCAGTTTTGGCCCATAATTACCCATCATCCAGTTATCCATTACCCATCCACTGTATTACTGTATAATAATATATTATATATTTATTTAAATAATTGTTTAAACAAGTACCGATAAACATATATAACCATGAAATTGTGAAATAATCCAACACATTTTTACATTTCAGTTCATTATTGTGAAATGTTATTTCATCCTGCTTGTTCTCACAATAACAGAGTTTATTGCAGGTCATTTTGATTTAATATCAGGAGTTTTTGTTTTTTTTTAAATTTCGCCATTGGCTTGTTGCTCATTCAGGCCAAAGCAACAACCAATCACATTCCAGGCTCTGCCCTGTTTTCGTTTTTGATTGACGGACAAAGACTTTGCATTGAAAAGTGGCACCCTGTTTTTATTTCACAATGATATTTTTCCAATAACTTTATTCATCATTCATTCAACAGTGTAGTCAAAAGAAACAGGATGAAAAGACATTTAATAATTTTGAGTTTTAAAAAATTACTGAATTATTTCACAATTTTGTGTTCATATTTTATACTCTTTTGGTCTCCATAGACATGAAAATTACCACAGTGTTAATAATCTCACTCAACTGTTTCAAATCAGTCCCCAAGGTTCCTATTTTGCACCCAACCAAAACATTGTGTGTGCTCTTTCTTCCTCACTGCTGCGTATGGACGCTTGGTTGATCACACAGTAAACTCCACCTCCCCAGTGCCCCTCCACCTCTTAATGAGGGAGAGAGTTTGGTTAGCAGAATCCTCCAGCTCGGCCCGCCGGGGACAAAATTCCTCGGGTAGGGTGGAAAAAATCATCGGTTTTGCATATGAAACAATCTATGGATGCCGGTCTCAGCGTTTTCCTTTGCAAACCCTTCTATTCTATTCTGTGTTACTTTGTCCATACGTTATTGTGTTGTCATGCTTGCACTAGAATCTCGAACCCCACTTCATCCAGTACTTATGACTATCTAGACATCACGTTGCTGTGACATTACTTTGCTTTTTCTTTAATCCCTCTTTTCTGCTTAGCCTTTTCCATTTCTGTGTTTATGTTTTCATGCTTCCTGTTTTCCTAAAAAAATCTGTGTTAGCAGATGTGTGTTAGCTTTTTTTCTTCATTTTTGTGTGAAATTTAAATGGTTGTGTGGCCTGTGAGTAACTAGGGAACCAGGTGAAATTGGACTGCATGGTGTGGTTCTGTGGTTGGCTCTGTTTTTTTCTTCCTATCAAGTTGACCAACAGGCTTATTTCCCAAAATTGTGGTATGACTAAGTGTAAATCACACATTGGGAATTATGAAGAGTCTTGTACGCTCAGAATTTTTGGCCATTTTCTTTGGAAAAATTGCTGGAAAATTACAAATGTAAAAGTCAATTACAAAGCTTAAACATGTTGAATGGTTTACTGTTTTTTCACCATTTTGAGCCAAATTTGAAAACAAAATAAGGAAGTTATGTCTAAGGACGCAGTCACATTATGTAAATTCTAGATATTGAAGTTTCTCCTGCCACCACTTGGGGCAACCAAAGTACACAGCTGGCAAGTGCTAGCTTGAAAATTACATTTTTGAAAATGTAGTGTTCAATGTCAAAAAGAAAAAAATATGATCATGTACTGTCAGGCCGAAGAACCCTCTAAATATCACATGAATATATCAGCAAGTCTGCTTTAATAGCTGTTTGTCCCATGTTGGATCGCACTTGTAGCATGCTTCTTATAGATATGTGTTGTAGCTTGTTGTGATTATGCACATCAGGTAAGTATTAAAGTGACAGTTCAATACTTAATATTTAAGTGAAAATAGTCAATCTACAAGAATATCTTAAAAGGAATAACTGTGACCAAAATAGTCAATTCACAGTCTACATGTTTGTACTCGTTCTAAAGAGAGGAACACCGGCTATGCAGCCTGTGGAGGACTGACATGTAGTTCCAACCAGTCGTTTCCAAGGCTTTTGGTGTAAGCAGTAAGACGCTAATGCTAGCTGTATTATAACTTGTGTGAAAAGACAAGAAGATGAAAAGGATACAACTGCTGGGAGTCAGGCTCCTTTATCAGGTCACTTACATCATCCAGGTCTCATGTGTGACTATGATGAAATGCTCACGATGGAAATCCAAGTATTACATGCCACCTCTGGCGGTCATCCAGACTTCATAGAACCGTGATTACATCCATAACTATTGTTTGTAGTACTGATTAGTACTGAATAGAAACAAAGCTGAACATTGTAGAGAAAAACATTTCTTTTAACATTTTTGGAAAGACAGGAAAATCTAAAGTCTACACCAAGTAATGATCTTGACCAAAAATAATCCAAATAAATTAGACAACCCTGCCAATTACACACACATGCCCAGAGGCACTTATATACACACAGTGTTATCATCCATGACATTCTGTATTTACTTACTCACACTACCTGGCCCCTTCCCCTCCAGTCCTGTGATTGTGGAGATCCCCCACTTTGCTGCCCTGCGGGGGAAAGAGAGGGAACTGGTGATCCTGAGGAGTGAGACTGGAGAGAGCTGGAAGGAGCATCACTGTGAACACACCCAAGAGGAACTCAACCAGATACTCAACGGCATGGATGAGGGTCAGTCTCTTATGGTGTTCCCGTAGACTGCACCATGAGTTGAGGAAAGGACCTAAAAAATATACATTTATTCCTAATTCCTACATTAATGTCCCTGACACGTGTCCCTTTCTGCCCTCCTCCTCCAGAGCTAGACACGCCTGAGGAGCTGGAGAGAAAGCGCATTTGCCGTATCATCACTCGAGATTTCCCACAATACTTTGCAGTGGTGTCACGCGTCAAGCAAGACAGTAATCTGATTGGTCCTGAAGGAGGCATCCTGAGCAGCACTGTTGTGCCCCAAGTACAGGCAGTTTTTCCTGAGGGGGCGCTCACCAAGAGAATCAGGGTCGGACTGCAGGTAATTTACAAAAGCATCAGCATAGTCTATGGTTCCCCTTTAATCTATACATTCAAACCTGTTTTGTTGTATTTGTCTTATCATAGTATACTGTAGCAGATTCTGGTGAGAATTTGTTAAAAATGTTTTGAAGTTATAATCAAGATTCAGATCTGTCAAACCATCCCAACATCTAAAAGTAGTTTCCTGTGTGGAATATAGTACAAAAGTTGGACCTGATGATAGTGGTAGATGAAAGTCAGTGGATCACTGTTATTGTAATTGAGCCTCTGGGGAACATGTCTGTACCAAATTGTATGGCACTTAATCATGTTACTAGATCAAAAGTCAAGAGATCAACATAGGAAACAACATGGAATTGACTGTCTGGGAACCATGAATGTCTCTACCGAATTTTGTCAATCCATCCATGCCAATCCATCTTGTAGAAATTCCAGTGTGAAAAATGAAATAAAAATAATGTAAATAAAAGTAATGTACTTTTGGGTAATTCCATACTATGTGTATGAAAGTGCCCCTGCCTGGAGTGGTAGATTAGATGGTTGTTGTGTGTCGCAGCTTGTAGTCAGTCAGTCAATCCTGGTACACTGGAGCCAATACTTCAGTCAAGAGACCATCCTCAGTGCATGACCTAACTCAGACAATAACCCTGTGTATGACTTATTGACAACACAAAGTGAGGTTGTTGTATAATCTGTCTGCTTTCCCAGGCCCAGCCAGTGAGTGTGGATGTAGTGAGGAAGATCCTGGGGAACAAGGCCACCTTCAGCCCCATCGTCACCCTGGAGCCCCGCAGGAGGAAGTTCCATAAACCAATAACCATGACCATCCCTGTCCCCAAGAGCAACTCAGACCCGGTCCTCAATGGCTTCGGAGGGGACACCCCCACCTTACGACTGCTCTGTAGTATCACTGGTTAGAGAACACACACAAATACACACATATCTGTGACCAACCTGACACATTCTCACATTCTGAAATGTCAATCTTGTGTTTGTATCCATGTACAGGTGGCACAACGCCTGCTCAATGGGAGGACATAACAGGAACCACTCCGTTAACATTCATCAATGACTGTGTCTCCTTCACCACCAATGTGTCTGCCAGGTAACACAAAACAGAATTTACTGTAGCACAACTAAATCTATTACTGATGTAACGGGACTCAGATGCAGCAGCCAACAAAGACCTAACCACACTGGTTCTTTCCAATCCCCTTCTGCTTTCTAGATTCTGGCTCATAGACTGTCGGCAAGTCCAGGAATCTGTCAACTTCTCTACCCAGGTGTACCGAGAGATCATCTGTGTCCCTTACATGGCCAAGTTTGTCATCTTTGCCAAGACCCACGATCCTATTGAGGCCCGACTGCGCTGCTTCTGCATGACAGACGACAAGATCGACAAAACCCTGGAGCAGCAGGAGAACTTCACCGAGGTGGCCCGCAGCCGAGATGTAGAGGTGAGGAAGGAGAGCAGAGGAGGAATGTCTCACCAACCGCAGCTGTTGCCATGATGGATGTCCACTGGAGAAAGCTGGACAAAAATGGCTTAATATATGACAACTTAGTGTAAAAGTGATTGTTGTGATAATGTGTGTGTGTAGCTCACTTCACTTTAACAGCCTACCAGCTGCATTATATACCAGCTAAAGGTGTTTTGGCTTAACCTTGAGTACAATGAACTGCAATAATCTAGACATGGTGGTATGACAGCATGAATAACCTTCTCAAGACCAACGTGAGAAACAAAAGATCTGATTTTAAGATGCTCCTCAGTTGAAAGACACATGATTGGACGACTTTTGGTTTCTTGAGAAATGGGTGCACTACTGCATGGAGGTGAAAAAGGGAAACACCAGGGTTTAAACAAAAAGGAATGACAGTTGAATGTTTTTTGTTGGTTGTATGTTGTTATTTAGCCCTTGTACTCATCTGCCTGCCTATTATGTCTCAGGTCCTGGAAGGCAAACCTATCTATGCAGACTGCTTTGGAAACCTTGTCCCCCTTACCAAAAGTGGCCAGCACCATCTCTTCAGCTTCTTTGCCTTTAAGGAGAACAGACTAGCACTCTTCATCAAAGTGAGCAGTATTCTGTATTTGTTTATTTCACAAAGAAACAAGCGCAGAGCTTTTTATGCAGTAAGGCCCAACTATAATTCATCATATTGAATCGCTCTATTTGAATATAACAAAGATTTTTCCTGATGAACAGTTGACTGAGTAATGCTGAATTACTTGGCTGTTGCAGATCAGAGACAACACTCAGGAGCCGTGTGGCCGTCTGTCCTTTATGAAAGAACCGAGGAACTACAGGGCAATCACGCAAAATGCCATATGCAACCTCAACATCACCCTCCCATCATACAGCAAGGTAAGGGCACTATATTGTTTGACCCAACAGAAGATGCTTCCTGTTGCGTATCTTGTTACTTCTTGTAAGTAAAACTTTCTGTAATTTGACATGAAAAGCACTGCAATAAGATACTGAAGTTGTTTGTAAGCTGGGACCCTGTAACACACGCTTTTCTCCCATTTATCAATTGCTACACTATTCCAGAACATAACCCCAATTGTTTTCTTATTTTCTTATTTTTCTAGTATAAATTCTTATTTCTTATATTAACGTTTGACATCCCAAGTAGTAAACTGTGCTAATGTTATAAGCAGCCACCATTACTGCTTTATAGTGATGGTTGCTACTTTACTGTGAAAATGTATTTTTACCCAATGAGCCATACTAGGCAACATTACAAGCTGGTGGCCTATAACCAAAACAGAGGAAAACTAAATATATTGGACTTAAAATCCCAGAAGTTATGCAGTGTGATGGCTACTCTGGTTAGCATGGCTAGTCTGTGATGCTTTATGTCGTAGTCTTTGCCTAATGCAGCTTTAAAGACCGCTCTGGCTTTCCCTGAAATCACACTGAGTTGTTGTCTTCGTTGCTACGGTAACCATACATTGCCCCTTGTCTTTTTTTCTCCCTTTAATGTTGCTGTTGTTTCTATCTGTACATCTTTCTGCTTCTCTCTGCTTCTTGCTCCCAAAAGGAGTCGGATTCAGACCAAGAGCAAGAGGAAGAGGTAAAAGCAGCCACCGCGTCCCCCTCTCTCTTCTACTAACTAGCTCTGCTGACCTACCCTGTCCACTGTCTTGTCATCAGGACTAAATAGTGGACATGTTCACAAGTAGTCAGATGTTATATTTTAGATAATATTTTGTTTATTGTAGTATATTTGATTGTGATTTGTCAGTGGCATTGCTCATTTTTGCTGTCGTGTTATGTGTGTCCTTTGTGCTCTTTTCCTGAAGTAGCAATTGTAATGGTAGTAGTAGTTTTAGAATATGCGACACCATATAGTGGATGAAACAAGACTAACTGTGATTCGTTTTCTGTTTTTCTCTTCCAGACCGGCAGAACACTAGAGAAATGTAAGACATTTTTCCTATTTCATTTTCTTGATAACTTGTACTAAAATAGTTGCTGTTCTATAATATTACTGCATGTCTGCATGTCTTTATTAACCAAAGTAATATGACAATATTGATATTGTATGGGTGATTAGTCTAATGTAGGTAAACTGAGTGTGAAGAGGAATAACCAGACTGATACACTGACACTGCCAGCTTAGCCCTTAGCTTAATTGTAGATCATATACATCTTTTCAATGCCCTTTAAGCTTCATGTTTTTTGTCTTGTCAAACAAACAAAAAGGCCTTACCTGCACCTCCCCATGTCAATGTTATGTTTCTCCTGAGGCTTAACTTCACTTTTTACTTTCCTTTTTTTCTGATTTCACTCCTGCCTCAATGTCTTCAATTTAACTCTTTCCCCTTCACAATTTGAGATCGGACATATGAAGAAAGAGTTAGACACTGCCATCTACGTATGTACATGGAAATTAAACTCATTCATACTGTGGTGATGTTTATGTGACAATGGCCTCTAATTTTGTGCTGGCCAAAAGCTGGCAGTAGCACTAGCGCAGTCACAGTGCCATTTTCGCCTTGGCGATTTCTTTCTGCTTGCGCCTCTGGTCAGTTAGTGGCTCCAAACAAACCCACTTGTGTTGAGGTGGGTGGAGTGACGCAACTGGCATTTATGCAGCCCAGGTGGCGCAATGCAATTTGGCTACTTGTTTTGGCATAAAAGGGCTTGCATTTTCAACTGCTTAGACTACAAAACATGTTTGTGGTTTAGTACACAATCAGACCTCTCCAAAATCACAAAAAAACCCTTTCATATATTTCTGCATTTTTCACTTTGATGTTTTCAAAGTATAGATTTAAATTCACATCAAAATACAACTTCTAATGGCATTAGGGGCGTACTGTACTGGTTAGATCAATGAGAGACTCTAACCAATAATGTCACTCACAACTGCTTGTGGGATGTATGGGTACCAGTCCCTTACAGTTAATTAAATAACTGTATCCATCATATAGCAGCAAGAAGGGAATGAGAGCAGCTTTTCAAGGAGATGAGAGGAGGTGATGTGAGTTGACAGCACTGAAGCACACCTGGACTCTGATACTGCCTCCCTCTTCCTAATAATGTGTTAATCCTGCTGCAGCCTCTCATGTGCCATGCCAGGGTTGTGCTAGCACCTCTGGTCACCCAAATTCCAAAACTTAGTTGCTCAAACCCATGTGCGCTTGCGCTCTGAGTTCCTGAAACTGGGTGCTAGTGATTGTGCAAGCACCTAATTCCAGGAGATTAGAGGCCAGAATATTAGTATTCCTCCAGCTGTAGTCCTCTAGTGTAATGGTAAAGCAATCCTCCTGAATCCTTCCCTTTCTACCCTCCTTGCCTTGTTTATGTAGTAATGTGAAAATGACTAAAATGGAAACTGGCAAATACAATATACTTGAGCAATATACCAAGGCAAATTCCTTGTATGTGAAAACCTACTTGGCAATAAACATGTTTCTGATTCTGACTCTGATTTAAATTAACCTAATAATAAAACAACCCATTTTATACATGGAACATACTGTACGTACATGGATTATGTTATTGATTAAAAGTCCATGTTTGTGTTTTCAGGAGAAATTTAATATAGGAAATATGTGTATTTCATATAGATGATACTGCTGATATGATGATGATATGCTGTATTACATAGCAGTAGTTGTATAAATAGACCAAGAACTCACCACATTACTGAATGAAGACGTATAAACAAGCAGCTCTTGATCATGAGCACTTCCTATCCTCTAATTGTGGATTTAATTAGTACATTGACTTTCCACTCACTCCACTCTCTCTTCACCAGAACCTTTCCATCAGCACTTCCCTTTGCTTTGCATGGAAATAACTTGCCTTACATAAATGTGTATGCGTGTGTTTGTATGTCTGAATGATTATATGTGTATATCTGTATAATGTCTCGTTTATGAGAATTAATTTGTTCTTTTGTTGGTGTGCTGATTTTGGAATGGTCCCTCACAGCACCATTTGCTCATGGTTTTGTGCACAGTCTTTTGTTTTTCATTTCAGTTATATTTCAAATGTTTACTTAAGCTTACGGTTGAATGGAGGGCACAGTGAATTAAAATATTGTCCCTCCCTGCAAGATGTCTTTTTCTAGTAACTGGCTTTCTTTGATAGACCCAACTGGCATTCTGAGTTGTTTTCCAGCCATTTTCGCCTGTTATCACATTGACATTTGTCAAACATCCGAGCAATCTTGAGATGTCTTGATGTTGTTTCTTTGTTTCCTTTGTTGTTCCTTTTTCCATTATACTTTTTGGTTTATTGGTAACCTGGTCTCACTCATACTTGGTATAGCTTTTTTTTAATGTATTTTAGTTTGTTCTATAGTTTTTGTCTTGTGAGTGTGGGTGCGCTGAGTGTACAAGCAAGTTATTTCCTGCTCATATCATTTCCCATCGGTATTATTTAGCCTTTGCTTTACCACAGTTCCCCAGAGACATGAAAGTATAAGCCCAATTCCTCTGATACCCTGATGTAGAACCCATTGTGAATTTGTTGTCCTATGATCCCTGCAGTGTGTTCCAATCTTGTCCTGACCACATTCTCCAATGTCTGTCTCCTTTCATTTGAATTTTTGATTTTCTTTACTCCTTACTTGTTCTTCTTCCATATGGAAGATGAAGAGACGGAGACATCAGTCCTGAAATCAGAGCTGATTCGAGAACCAGACCTCCTATCCGACGTGTCAGAGATGAAACAAGATTTGATCAAAATGACTGCCATCTTGACTGCAGACTCCACAGAGAAATCCCCTTCTTTAGGAGGGTGTGGTCTAGAGAAAGGGACTGAGGATGTTTCTGGAGAGCCATTAGAAATAATGGAGAAGGACTTAGAGAAAGTCAAAGAGGACCTAGAGAAAGTCAGTGAGATACTGAGGAGTGGAACATATGAGGGTGAGGCAGCAGAGGAGGTAGCAAAAGCAGCTAGAATGGCCGAGGAGTGGGTTCTCCTCTCAGACAGTGAGATAGAGGAGGCCAAAAAGATGGCAGCCTTAGAAATTCAAGAGCCTGTCTTACGTGAAAGTAGAGCTAACAGAGGGGCTCCCAGACCTAAAGCCATAAAGGACAGTGGTGACCTTAAAGAATATCTCCTGGATGCACCAGTCACCTCCAAAATAAAAGCTAAAAAAGAGCCAGCCGTCCAAGAAAGATTCACTGATGTTGTACTACGCAAAAGTACAAAACCAACCACTCCAACCAAAGTGCACGACAAAACAGCTGCTGGCGATGTTAAAAAGCCAATGAGAAAGAAGGGGAAAGACCAGGGGCAGGCAGAGGAATCGACAGAGGCAGGTGCTCTTCTAAGTGTGCCTACAGCCCCTGCCCCAGCATCACCTGTATCCCCAGTGGTTGAAGAAACTCCCATTGGTTCAATAAAGGACAAAGTCAAGGCCTTACAACAAAAAGTGGAGGCAGAGCAAAAGACCAAAAAGGTCACTGGAAGCAAGCCTTCACAATTGCCTGTTATGAGCAAACCCTCTCCGAAAGCCAAAGAAAGCCCTAAATCAAAACAGGGCCCCCCCAAATCCCCCAAAGCTGAATCTGAAAAACTTGAGGAAACCATGTCAGTTAAAGAGCTGATGCAAGCATTCCAAACGGGGCAGGACCCCTCAAAGAGAAAGTCTGGGCTATTTGAGCTCAAAACATCTGCTACGTCAAGATCAGAGAAAACCACAAAATCAGAAACCATTCAGTCAAAATCTGTGACTAAAGCAATAACATCACGTGTCTCTCAAGAACGAGAAGTATCTTTGGATTCCAAACCTCGCAAGAAAGAGACCACTCAGCAAGACAGAGAGAAAGAAACCAAGTCAGTTGCTGCCGCCCATTCAGAGCTAACTGAAACTGTGGACTTTGGAAATGGTGGCCTTGATGATAGCTCTGACAGCTTAAAACATGAAGGTGTGGCAGACTCACTAAGTGCCAGTTCTGGAGATGGAACCCCTCATCTGAGCTCTGAGGACAGTTACAAGCATGAGGGTCTAGCCACTCCAGGCACAAGCCCAGAAAGTCTGTGTCTTTCTCCCAAAACTGGACAGCAAACCTCTACAACTTCGGCAGCAACTGCCACAACAGTCAAAAAAGAAAGTAAAGACACAGAGAAGTCTGGAGACTCTGGTGTAGGGACTACTGGTGACCAACTGTCTACAGAATTGACCCTCCCTGTCTCTTCCAACGAGGCTGCAGATGACCACAGTACAAGTGAGTCCATATCTGTTAGGAGGAGTGAGTCTAAGCCATATAAACCTCAAAAGCTTACAAAGAGAATATCAGAGACTGTAGAAACTTTTCTTAGCGATGACGAGAGCCCTGATCATCAGCTAGCATTGTCTTTAGTTGGTTCTCCAGCCCCTAGATCGCGTCATGAAAGCTTAGATCTGCCTTTAAAACAAGACTCAGATGCTCTCAGCCCATTAGCTGATGACTCTTTGACAATAAGCCACAGAGACTCTCTAGAGGGTAGTCCACTCATGGAAGAAAACTCCTCCCATAAGTCCCCAGACTCTATTGAACCTAGCCCAACCAAGGAATCACCCCCTCATGACTCCTTAGAGAGCAGCCCTGTAGAGCAAAAAAGCCACCCATCCTTCCCATCAACTCTAGGTCAACCTAGTAAATCCTCTAGCCATCCAGAGCCCTCCAAAGTGACAGAATTCCCCCAAGATGCTTTGCGTGGTAGGCTGCTTCGAGACCATGAGGCTAGTGCTGATGATGACAGTTGCGAGCAGACATCTCAGATGACAAGTTCCGGTAAGAGTCCCCTCTCCCCTGACACTCCTAGTTCTGAAGAGGTAAGTTATGAGGTAAACCCCAAACCCCCTGACCATACATTCCTCTCTGTTCCATCCAAACCGGCTGTCATCCCTGAAGATCCAGAAGAAGAGGATACATCAGACAGCTATGAAGCTAGGAGAAAAATCACTCCAGAGGAGGAGATGTTTAAGATGGCAGCCAAAATAAAAACATTTGATGAAATGGAACAAGACGCAAGGAGCAAAAAGAACTCTAGGAAAGATTTGTTTCCCTCAGCAGATGCCAAAATAGGGGATGACAGCTATGAAACATTAGAACCCACAAGTGAGAAGCTTTCGCAAAGTGAATGTGGGCTCAATAGACCCGCTGGAGATTCAAAGTTAGCTCTTTTTGTTGATCCCCATATTAAAGTACAACCTCCCTCTCCTTTTTCAGCAGGTTTGCATGATGGATCCCACAGCAAAGAGGTCAAGAACACAACAACAACAACAACAACAACAAGTGTCACTTCAGAGGGACCTGACTCTGTCTCAGACAAACATCATTCAAAATCCAAACTGGAAACTGCACAGGAACAAAGAGTCCCACCATCTGTAAAAGCTGATAAAGACAGTGCTAAAAAGGCTGCTGTAACATCAAACACCGAAAACAGGACTGATGAGCAAAAGGAGGAGAGCTTAAGGAAGTCAAGAGAAAATGAAGGAGATGATAAGGATGATCAAGAGTTAGGCGATAGCAATCTACAGACTGGGATGCTAAAACAAGGTAGCAATGTAACAGACGAAGTGAAAGGAGATCAAAAGGAGCATACAGGAACACCAGAGGCTGGTGCAACTGTTGCCATGGGCCAAACAAAGGAAATGTTCAAACCGGAAGTCTGTATCTATGATGACACAGAGGAAGATGACGATGCACTGGAACCTCCCAGAACTGAGTCAAAAGGTGTCACTGCAAGGGTAGAAACTGACTCATGGTCTGCCATGCGGGAGGATGATGCTGCTTTTGCAGCTCGTGTCAAAGAGGAAGAACAGAAGATACTGAATCTGGTGGTGGACCGCCAGTCTCTGCAAGCTACTCCCGACACAACACCTGGTAGAACACCAACAGAAGAGAGCACTCCTACCAGTGAGCCCAACCCTTTTCTATTCCAAGAAGGGAAGCTGTTTGAGATGACCCGAAGTGGTGCTATTGACATGACTAAGAGGAGCTATGAGGAAGAGGGAGGTGGCTTTGCCTTTTTCCAGATAGGTGAACAGCCTTTAGAGGAGCCTCTCTTAGAAGAGGCCAGACAAGAAGATGTGAGATCAGCAGCAGAACCTGAAGTTGGCCTCAATCTAACATTAGAGGTTAAGACTGAGGAGACTGAACAATCAAAAGAAACAACTGATTCTCAGCTTCAGTCCCCACCTGAAGTTGATCAGCCAGCCTCTAAAGCTGATGCCTCCAAATCTAAAATCCCTAAAATGGGCATTTCAGCTTCAGCCAAACCTACAAAGAAAGATCAGACATCCCCTGAAGGTCTAGAGACTAAAACAGACAAAAATGTAAATGAAGGATGTTTAGATTTAGACACAAGTTCCCCTGACCAAATGATAACAAATGTACAGACAGCAGAAACCACAGTCACTCGATCAGTTTACTCTGAGCAAGAGTCCTCTGACTCCTCTCCAGAGGAACCACAGTCAGTGATAGAAGCCCCCAAACCAACAGGCAAATCCAAACAAAGTACTTCCAGTAGTGTTAAAAAGACTCCAGTCAAAACACAAGCTAAGTCTGCTCCTCAAGGTCGGGGTAAATCCACAATTCCCTCTCCATCTCATGCAACCTCCTCTTCAACCACTCTTAAAAAGGAGACATCCTTCACTTCTGAATCGAAATCTAGAATTCCCATCAAGGCTAGCACTCTCAAGCCTGATTCTACTGTCAAACGTGCTGAATCTACCCAAGACAAAAAGCTTAAGGTCCCTGTAAAAAAGGATACAAGGCGAAAATCTGAGACAGATGCAGGTCCCTCTGTGGATGTCAAAACCAAGACACAATCTTCCAAAGCCAAGAGCTTCTGTGAGGGGGAGTCTACCAGGCCATCTGGTAAAAAAGAACAGGGTCGCCCCTTGAGTGCTGAGGCAGCAAAATCTAAAAGCTTCCAGTCCAGATTGCCAGTCCGAGGCAAAAGTGGTCAGTCGTCTCATTCATCAACACCCACTAAAGAGAAAAGCGAGCGACGCAAACAGTCCATTGAGTTCTTTGAAGAGATAAGCGATGAAGCAGCAAAACTTGTGGCAAGGTTGGCACAGGCAGAGACAGAGAAAGAACAAGAGGCCGCCAACTCAGATGATGAGAGCAGTCTCATTGATCCGTCAATCATAGAAAGAGAAACTTTCCCTGAGATGCAGTTCCCTCCCTCAGGAGACGTCTTTCCCATTAGACCACTGTGGGACGACCCTGTTGAGACACAGATGCAGCGAATCCCAGATGATAAAGTCCAAAGTCAAGGTATCCCCCCAGTTTAAGGGGCTATTCTATATCTCTTGTGCCTCATTAGTACACTGTAGCTGTAAAGGTGCTGCCTCTCTGTCTCTTGTAGTTAAGTCCCATTGTAGTTGAAGAATCCATGTGGCTGTGTCACTTGAGCTGTGTTTGTTTGTAATGACGTCTCTCTTTCCTTCTATGTGTGCTGAAAATCTCAAGATTGACTTAAAGGCTTTATGGAACTTGTGAAAACAACTTAGAAACTAAAGCGTTTTACAGATGAACGATTAAATAATTATTTAAACAATCACATGTAATGTCAATAATTTTCTAATGATTGAAATGCACATTTTTTAACCCTAGAGCCACTACAAGATCTATCACTACCATTCCTCACAGGCATATTATGTACAAGGTTACCATTTCTATAGTTACAATTTGATATCGTGATTTAACCGTAACTGTCAGTACTATAAGATCAAGAAAGCCAGTGAAGAATTTCATGACCGTTTGTGAATGTGACTTGATTTGGTATACCTTGCGGCGCTGACCGCTCATGGCTATCTGGTGGTATTTGCAGTAGATCCACAGGATGAAGCAGAGCGAAAAGAGCAACGGTTGGCCATTATAGGTGACCATCTGGGCTTCAGCTGGACAGGTGAGTCACACCTTAGTAGCAGTGATCAAGTTATCAAATTCAAAATATACATTATTACTTCATTTTAGCCAGGCTCTCAAGAAACATAATTTCAAACTTTTAAAATGTATCTTTGCATCATCATAATCATTATTATATCTTCTTCTTCTTCTATATCTTCTTTTTCCACAGAGTTGGCACGAGAACTGGACTTCAGTGAGGAGAGGATCAACCTGATAAGGATTGAAAACCCCAACTCACTTCAAGACCAAAGCCATGCCCTTTTGAAACTCTGGGCAGAGAGGGAGGGGAAGCATGCCGCAGGTTAGTGATAAGTACTGTGCATATTTCTCAGAATTATTACTTTTTAAACAAGTACAAAGTTTTTGTACAAATTTAAAGTGGAACTTTTAAGTCTATTTTGTGTGTCACCAGAAACAACACTGATCAAAAGACTGACTAAAATCAACCGAATGGACATTGTTCACCTCGTTGAAACCAAGATAAACAAGTCCACTCAGGAGGAGACATCATCACATACCTATGCAGAAATAGAGCGAACCATTGCACTGGATCATAGTGAAGGTACACAAGCCAATGTTAAGCAGACTGATGATTAGGTTGTTGTTATTTCTAAGTAGAAAGTTCTAATCGATTTCTTTCCTGTAAAATTCTGAGTTATTTATACCAACCAGTTATATTAAGTCTTTCTGTATGCGTTCACTGTGTCCTTTGTCAGGTTTTTCTGCCCTTCATGAAGACATTGACAGCCCAAGACCAGGCAGGCGTACAGAGACCGCACGCAGGAGTCCAGGGTCGGGACAAGAGGTTCCCATGGTGTCCGCAGAAGACCTGTCCTCCAGTTTGTCATCACTTCACGAGACAATGGGACGATTAGAGACAGATTCCACAGCAACAGGTCTTCTTAGAAATGCCCAGAAAGAGAAACTACAAAAAGAGATGGAGACATCATAGTAAGTTATGCAGAAAGTTTAAATGACTATACCTGCATTAGCTTTCTAGCTGTTCTCTTTTCATCTACAAGCATGGACACTTGTTGCACTGTACTTTAGCTTGCTGAATGAGCTACCAAACAAACGTCCATTGGAGAAAAAGTGAACTGCTAACTTCAGTTTGCAGGCTAGATAACTAACTAGCTAGTCCACTGTAGCACACAGCTCAGAAACTTACCTGGAAATGTCGACATTGGTCAGTTTAGATGCTTATTGGTGTGGTCCTTACTCAAAAAGAGCATTTCCTTTTTTCTTCCTTTCAGTAATAATAAATTCAAAAATCACTTTAGAATAGATTTCTGATCTCAAAAAAGGATGCCTTTGATATTTTTGTTGGACTTAAATCCATACTGTGTGATCTTTACTGCTTAAATTTACACAGCTTAATATATTTACAGTTTATACATTGTGACGATATGAAGGAGTACTCTGATTATATGAAATACTTATCAGCTTCTATTCTTTTTTTATTGTGTCAGCCACCCAGTGACTGACTATTGAAAAGTATCAAAAATAAATACAAAATCTTTTTTTTTTCACAGCTCATCACAAAGAGTATATGAGGAATTGACAGACACAGTACACACAGGCAGTTTTAAACAAGTAAGTCCTTTCTTCACATTGTACCGCACCTCTCCCTACAACCTTCGATCCCATGTGATAGACCCTGTGTACAAAGGGGGACCCAAGTTAGGTTCCCAGATTACCCCACCTTCTTACCCCACTGTTGAACCATGTGATGATGAGGGTGCTGCTGGATATGATGGGGCAGAGGGGGGAGAGGAGTGGAGCTTGGAGTGTCTACAAACCACCCACTCTGAATACGATGCTCATTATTTGTCACCGTTGCCTTGGCGAAAGTCATCCAATAGCTCTCGAACAGGTGTATGCGAGAGTCGACCGTTGTCTATGACCGATTTTGGAGATAGTTTGATTGAGTGTGACCAAGCTGAGCAAGACTTCAGGAAACTGTCTATGGAGCTAATGGAAACCAATGAGGTCACTGAAAAGATTTGCTTTACACAGCAACCGACAAGTGAACAAAGACATCAGCCCACTCAGCCTACTTCTGTGCCTCCTTCCGGTTCCGTCAATGCAATGACAGAATCCACACAGACCACACAAATGGATGGAGGACACATGGATGAAGTTTCCCGCCGACTCTATGAAGTCCTGTATGGATATAATGTTGACCTAATGGATTCAGATACTCAGGGTATGTCTGTGGTGTCTATGAATGCATCCCCTGAAGACGTAATTCGAGCTGGAGTTAGGGAAGATGAGGAGGTTAAGGGAGCTGCTCGACACACAGACGTTGATGAAGATGTTTCAAACTCAGTGCTTGAGATTGATGTGTACCAGGCCTCAATTTCAGATGACCTTGATGTGAAATCCATTCATGGCATGAATCAAACCCAGGATACTGCTACTAGGGCATTAACAGGTCCGTATGATGTCAGTTGTACCATTCCTGGTTTAATGTCTCAAGAACCAGAACTCATTAGCTCAACCAGCTTCACTGAGATGTCACATGACTCAACTTTTGAGCAGACAGATGTTCATTCAGTAGATAATGCCATGTCAGTTATACCTGGAGCTGAGTACAACTTTGAGAAAACACTGTCATTCAGACAGAATGAACCTGAAAATGAGGTCGTGGTCTTTGTAGAATCTACACCTGAAATTGAAGCATCCAGATATAGATCCTGTTTACCAGAATCCACTTCTGAAACCATTTGTGAACTTCATTGGTTAGTTCATGATAGATCATCTTCACCTGAATGTGTGACTGATACAGCAATATTACTGACAGAGAGTAGGGCCTCATCACCTGAATCAGTGTCGTCACTAAATGAGCTGAATTTTCTTGCACCTGATTCTCCAGTACCTCAGTTTAGGCCCTTGTCTCCCTTACCACCTCTTGTTTTTCCATGGGAAACTGGTAACGTTGGGGCTTCTGCCCTGGGGCAACCATTACTGAGTGCGCCAGGTGGCGCTTCTATGCTGTTAACACCAGAAGCAGAGGAGAGGCCATTAACACCAATGGTCTCAAACAAAAGACCATTTGGAATGCCAGTATCACTAAGCAGTGGTGAGAGATCCACCTCACCTCAGTCATTATCTTTCAACATAGAAGACAGAGTATCATCACCTGATTCTGTCATTTTAGAATCAGTGCAGTGGTTTTTTACATCCTCTGAGCATGTGACTCTGTCTCCTGATTTCCATGAGATGAGACCATCATCTCCTGAATCTTTTGGGTCCGTCACTGCTCATTGTCAGCTTCTACCAGACTCCCCTATCCCAGAATTTAGACAAGTCTCTGAATCATTTACAACTTGTCAATGTAGATCATCATCCCCTGAATCAGTGTCATCAGATATGGAAATTGAAACAGCACTTTTGTCATCAGCACTTTTTGAAGACAGGCCTACATCCCCAGAATCTGTAGCATCTGTAAACGAA
Source organism: Oplegnathus fasciatus (assembly GCA_003416845.1). Classification (NCBI taxonomy): domain Eukaryota; kingdom Metazoa; phylum Chordata; class Actinopteri; order Centrarchiformes; family Oplegnathidae; genus Oplegnathus; species Oplegnathus fasciatus. The sequence goes on along the minus strand of NTHP01000041.1, from coordinate 472,927 downwards.
TACAAAGCATTGTCACCTGATTCACCTATACCTGAATTCAGTTACAACTGGCCTGACTCAGCGAATGTAATGATAGGGGAGAGATCCACTTCACCTGAATCAGTTTGCTCAGGTGTAGGGTATGGCTCCATGTTTCCGGCATCACTTAATCATGAAGATAGAGCTTCATCACCTGCTTCAGTTGCATCTGGAGATGAATCTGAATCTGTTTTGCTTGTCGGTGGACATAGATCACCCTCCCCTGAACCAATTGAAGCTGCAGAGGTAGTGTGTGATTCCATACCTGCTGATTATACAACAAAATCACCTGAATCATCAGTAGCTGATACAGAGAACAAACCACAGACATCAGTGGAATCAGTAACTGAGTATGATGATGATTGGGTTGTTATATCTTTGTCTGATATTGAGGAAAGACCACTTTCACCAGAGTCAGTGCCTGACGACAGACCAATGTCTCCACAGTCAGCTATGTTAGACATTAGAGCATCTTCTCCTGAATCAGAAACATTCAATGAGTGTCTGTCTCCAGATTCTCCCATACCACAATATACACCATCTGTGCATCATGCTGTTACTATAAATTATCCTTCATCATCACCAGAATCTGTGTTGTCAAATACAGAATATGAGGCCATGCCATTGCTATCATATTTTGAGACTAGGCCTTTATCTCCTGATTCTAGTGGTTCTGTAAGTGATTATGGGCCAACTGACCTACCTCTCGAGGATGAAATGACCCCTCAGCTGACAGGAGCTACAGTTTTTGTAGAAGAAGCGTATGCTGAAAAGCAGTTTGAGACAAAATCTAGAATTGATCTAGAATTGTCAAAATCTGAATCTAATGAAACCGAAGCTCCCAAGACACAATCTGTGGTACCTGCTGACTGTTTTATAACTAAAACACATGAGGAGACAAAAGGATCTGATGAAGCTCTGTCACCTCTTTTGTCTCCAGAAACTGCATCTGATAATCTACCATTGTCGTTGGCATTTACTACAAATGTGCCTGAAAATCATGGAGAGTCTTCAGTTTCTGTACCTCAGCATCATATACCTTTGTCCTTAACAGAACATGCAGTGCCAGTCTACAGTTTAGTGTATCATGCAGAACTTTGGAAGCTCATCTCTCAAATTCGTGACCCACAGTATGTAGGAGAAACCATCACGAGCAAAACAGGAGTGTTTCAGTTTGCTGGAAGAAGCACGGAGTCTTATCAGACAGAGTCCGATGTGACAATTGAAGAAGCTGCTGCTTTGCAATTAGAAAATTACCAAAGATCACTTTCACCAGATTCTGAATCCGAATATAGACCCATGTCACCACAATCGCTGTTGGTGCTGGACGCAATTAGACCAGATTCCTCTCACTCAGGGAGATCTGTAGATAGTCAGAGGGCTTTAACACCAGATTCCCCTATTCCTCAGTACTTTGCTTCTATCTCTGGACCCTCTCAAGTTTATCACAGATTATTGTCAACAGAGTCAGTATTGTCAGATCTGGATCTGGGAACTGATTTAAACATTCCATTTCTTTTTGAGGACAGACCAGCTTCTCCTGATTCAGTGGCATCTTTAAGTGTATGCAGGGCACTATCACCTGACTCACCTATTCCCGAGTTTAGACCCTCTTTACCAGAATCAGTTGTAATTGCTAGATTGGGGCGGTCCTCATCAATAACCTCTGATCTAGATTGTGTTTGGAGCACGCTGGAAAGATCCTCGTCACCTGTTTCAGTTTGTTCAGATTTAGAATATGGGGGTATGTCTCTGTCAGAACTGTCTTCTGAAGTGAGACCATCCTCACCTGATTCAGTAGTTTCTGGAGATGACTACAGAGGTGACTCACCAATACCAGAATTCAAAACAGGGCTGACTGAATCAGTTTCAATTATTGCCCATAGATCATCTTCTCCTGAGTCAGTGGTTTCTGATGTTGAATATACACAATCGAGTGTAGACGTAAGTATTTGCGATCAGAGACCTGACTCACCGGAATCACAAGTATCGGAGACCACAGAGAGACCATTGGGTGGTAGTAGTCAAACCTTACCTCTAAAGGCAATAAGGGTGCCAGTATATAGACTTGTTTACGATGTTGAACTTTGGAAGCTCATTTCTCAAATACATGATCCTCATTATGTAGGGGAGACTTTTTGCAGTAAAACTGGTGTTTTCGAGTATGCTGGAACAAGAATTGAGTACATTCTGGAGGATTCAGATGTCAAAGAGTTAGAGGGTGGTGTCAAGTTGGACATTGCAGATTCATCTGATGGAGATGTTCTACAAGCAATGCAAACAAATACTGAAGGGGAAGAGAGACCAGTGTCACTTGATTTTGAGTTAGAATACAGGCCTTTATCACCTGGGGATTTGACATTAATGGGTGCATTCAGGTCTGATTCTCCAGAGTCTTTAAAAGACTTGTCTCCAGAATCCCCAGTTCCCCAATTTCCCTTTGAATTTGCTAACACTGCACAATCTCAGCCATATTCACCAGAATCAGTTGTGTCAAATGAGGAATCAGACCTTTGCATGCCCTGGCTTTCCAACGAAAGCAGACATTCACCACCTAGTTCAGTAATATCTGTAGACTCACCTGAATCAGTTGTTTCTGTGCTTGAAGAAAGGCAATCTGCTGCTGGTGCAACATTTAGAGCAAACCAGCTGATGTGTCAACTATATGACCCCCATTATGTAGGAGAAGCCTTTGTAAGCAGAGCTGAAGTGTTTGAATATGTAGAGACTAGTAAAGAATATGTTCCTCTTGATTCAGATGCAGAGGAGACACGTAGACCAATGTCACCTGACTCTGAGGCAGAATATAGACCTCTCTCACCTGAGGCCCTGAAGTTATCGAGTGTTCTGAGGTCTGATTCCCAGGAGACGGGACACTCTATGGATGAGTATAGACCTTTGTCTCCAGATTCACCCATTCCCCAATTTTCTGTCTCACTTCCTGAGGCACCAGTGGAATATCTCAGGGCACAGGGCACTTTATCAGCAGATTCTCCTCTAACACAGTTAGATAGGCAATACATAGAATCAGCTGTGCAAGGGAGATCCTGCACACCTGATTCTGAAAATGAGTTCAGGGTGCTTTTGCCTGATTCACCCATAACTGAATTCAGACTGGCTATATTTCACCAAACTATTTCAACAACTGAATACAGATCTACACCACTTGAGTCAGTTTGTTATTCAGATATGGAGTATAAAGATGGGTCATTTGCATCAGTATCCGATAACTGTAGACCTCCATCACCTGATTCAGTGGCATCCAGAGATGAATGCCGGGCCCTGTCACCGGATTCACCTGTACCTCAATTCATAGCAAGAGTAGTCGAACGTTTTCCATCGTTTGTTGGATTTAGGTCCGTGTCTCCTGAATCAGCTACATCAGACGTTGAGTATGCACCTTTGATTAATTCCCCACCTGATACTGAAGATAGACCAGATTCTCCACAGTCATTAGAGCTACAGGTTGAAGAGAGAACTCTGTCACCTGATTCTGAATCAGAGTATAGGCCTTTCTCACCTTCATCACTGATTTTAATGTCAAATTGCAGATCATCTTCTCCTGAATCAACTGGCTCTCTGAATAGATTTGGAGCTCTTTCACCTGACTCCCCCATTCCAGAGTTCAGACAGGTGCTACAAGAGTCCGCAAACACATACATGGTATATAGATCCTCTTCACCTGAGTCAGTGTCTTCAGATTTGGAAGTGGAGACAGAATTAGCTTTCTCTACGTTATTTGAGGACAGACCTTCATCTCCTGAGTCTTTAGCATCAGTCAGTAAATACAGAAGACTCTCACCTGATTCTCCCATACTTGAGTTCAGACCAGCTTTGCCAGTTCCATATGCTGATATTAACTCTTACAGGTCATTTTCACCAGAATCAATGGCATCAGATGTAGAACTTGCTCCACTAATGTCTCAGTTGTTTGAAGTCGAGGGGAGGGCAGATTCTCCACAATCAATCTTGTCTTTCTATGAATACCAATGTTTGTCTCCGGACTCTCCAGTACCTCAATACACCCACACTGAACTTCCCATGGAGACAGTAATGTATAGATCCACATCACCTGGGTCAGTATATTCAGATGAGGATTTGGAGACTGATTTGTGTATCCCTTGGCTTTTTGAGGACAGGGCAGCATCCTCTGGTTCATCTGCATCCAAAGATGAATTTAGACCTCTTTCACCAGACTCACCCATTCCTGACTTTACACAGGCACCACGAGTGTCCTCCATATCACATATGGACTTAAGGTCTTCTTCACCTGAATCAGTGGTGTCCGATTTGGACATGGAAATTGAGTTATCTTTCCCAATGATCATAGAAGACCGACCTTCATCTCCTGAGTCCTTAGCATCTCTGAGTAAATTCAGAAGACTTTCTCCTGATTCTCCTTTACCTGAATTCAGACAGGCTTTGCTAGGGACATATCCTGAGTTTAATCCTTACAGGTCATTGTCACCTGAATCAGAGGCTTCAGACATAGAATATGCCCCTTTGATTTCGCAGATGTTTGATTTTGAGGACAGAGCAGAATCCTGTCAATCAGGAGTGTCTGACTCTGATCTTAGATGTTTGTCTCCTGACTCTCCGTTACCCCAGCACACCATGGGTGCACCCACTATGTTAAGGGTAAGATACAGATCCGCATCACCTGAATCAGTATATTCAGATGATGATTTAGAGACGGATTTATGTATCCCCTGGCTTTTTGAGGGCAGAGCAGCATCCCCCGGTTCAACTGAATCCAAGGATGAATTTAGACCTCTTTCACCAGACTCACCCATTCCTGAATTTCCACAGGCACTAAATGAGTCCACCATATCTCACATGGACTTAAGGTCTACTTCACCTGAGTCAGTGGTGTCAGATTTGGAAATTGAATCACCTTTCCCAACATTCTTGGAAAGCAGGCCTTCATCTATTGAATCTCGAGCATCAATCAGACTTTCACCTGATTCACCTATACCGGACTTTATGCAACCAGTGTTTGGGTTACCTGAGACTATTTTTGGACATAGGTCAGCATCCCCTGAGTCAACATGTTCTGATATTGAATACATTGTTATAAGCCTAGGATCACTAGTTTATGGCAATAGACCCTCTTCACCTGGCTCAGGAGCATCTGGAGATGAATACCAGGCTCTGTCACCAGACTCACCCATACCTGAATACACACAAGCAATACCTGAACATGTTATTGTGAATGTTGGGTATAGATCACCCTCCCCTGAATCCATTGAATCTGATATTGAGTATGCTTTGAGTGAGTTTTTGATGTCCATGAATTGTGGTGTTGAGGACAGACCGGATTCTCCTGAATCAGTAGGATCAGAAGTACAAGAGAGGCCACTATCAGTTGAATCCATACAGGACTACAAACCTTTGTCACCTGTGGCACTGATGTTACTTGGAAACATTCGATCAGTATCTCCAGAATCTACTCAGTCACTTGATGAACACAAGAGGTTGTCTCCAGACTCACCTCTTCCTTGGTTTACACAAAACATTCCTGAGACTATGACAGCAGAAACATACTTTGAGTGTTTGTCGCCAGAATCACTATTGTCAGATATGGAATGTGGTTTTGCTTCATATGACATAGAAGTCACTGACATGAGGCCACTGTCACCTCAGTCAGAGAGATCAGATGATGAATGTAAACCCCTGCCCCCTGAATCACCAATACCTGATTTTACAAAGACATTTGTAGAAAATATCATGACTGTGAGAGACATATCACCTACTGAATTTTTAGATTCAGATGATTTGTCACAAACTTTTGACCCATTTTGTACAGAAGAGAGGTCAGCATCACCAGAGTCTATTGAATCAGATAAGGAAGAATTACTGTTGGTACCCAAATCATCAATAACTGAATTAAAAGTCCCAACTGCCAATGAAGCAACCATCGATAACAGTGTTTTATCAGCAACAATGGCACCTACCTCACCTGAGGAATCAGCCATTGGGGTAGCTGAGTACAATCTCATTTATGATGCAGAACTGTGGAAGTTGATTTCTCAAGTACGTGATCCTCATTATGCGGGAGAAACTTTCAGCAGTAAAACAGGGTTTATGCAATTTATTGGTAGCACAAACGAATATGAAAGGAGTGTTCCAGATGATGAACAAGATAATACAGTAATAGATAAAAATGAACAAGATGCCATTGCGACACTACCACCTACAGAGGTGACACATCCATTTCCAACAGACACAGACACAGCTGATGATGGTTTTCTTTGTACTTCAAGTACACAAGTCATATCTGACATACCTGCTTCAGAGTTACCTCCACGAATGATTGAACGCATTTCGTCTTCAGGAGCAGCTCCATACAGACAGGTTAAGTACACATTTGAAATATCTGCCCCTGAGGCACAAACAGAGTCTGAGGATGATTGGGTGGTTGTATCAGTATCTGACGCAGAAGATGATGATCTACCCTATTCACCAGAATCCTTGATAGACTACAGACCCATGTCCCCTAATTCAGTCATGGTGATAGAAGCAAGAGCATCATCACCAGAATCGGTAACATCAGTCAATGAATTTAGACCACTCTCACCAGACTCCCCCTTACCTGAATTTACAATGGCTTTGCCAGAATGTGTAACGTTCCTGAGATCAGCATCATCTTCATCTGAAACTTTAGCATCAGATATAGATTATATGCCATTTGGAAATTTGGAATCTCAGTTTGCAGAATGCAAGCCGTCATCTCCAGAATCTGCACTGTCAGAGGATCAGAATGAGAGAGACAGGCCATTGTCATCTCAGTCACTGCCTAAATACAGAGCCATGTCACTTGAATCAGCCATGCAAATGGCTGACAAAAGAGCATCATCTCCAGAATCGATGCCTGAGTTCAATGAGAACAGGTCACTGTCTCCAGACTCTCCCATCCCTCAGTTTACAGTACTGTTGGAGGAGTACACCACTATGCATAGGTCATCATCACCTGAATCAGTGGGTTCAGATTCAGAGTGTGAGCTTATGGTCACATCATCAAGAGTCGCTGAGACTGACAGACCATCCTCTCCTGAATCCATATCATCTATCAATGAGTTCAGACGACTACTGCCTGACTCACCAGTTCCTGAGTTTATGAGAATATTGTCTTCTTATTTTATGGATGCTACCTATGTAGATAGATCATCTTCACCAGTGTCTTTTTCATCAGACTCTGAGTTTGTTGCTTTACCCATGGATTGTTGGATTGATGATAGCCCAAGGCCACTAAGCCCTCAAACTGTTGAGTCAGAGGAGGAATTAGGCTTTTGTTTTGAGAGGTTTGCCTCTAAATCAGAACTTTTGAGTCATGTGACATCTCCTTCGTTGCCCGATCAGTCTTCGTTAGTGCTTAACAAAAGGCCATTGGCTGGGTCACCATTACTAAATCAAACTAGTGAGACAGTAACAAAGTATAAGGAGGGACATGTCAATCCTGACTGGCAAAAAATGGCAGGACCGCAATCAGAAGTTTTATCATACGATGAATGGATGCAGCGTGGATCAGAAGCTGAACGTATCTCAGCTTTAAAAACCCCTGTTTGTGAGGAAGACCTCCAGAAAGACTCTGCTGTGAAGCCAGCACCACTTCCAGATGCAAAAAGAAAGGAAAAGAAGATCCTACACGTCAGTGCTGGAGAACTAAAGAGCAAGACAGCCTCACAAAGGGTAAGACTGAGAGCATGTCACTTGGATGGAGGAAATAACTCTGTGTGCCTTAATGAACTAATAACAAAATGGAGCGTAGTTAATGCCTCAAATATGTTCGGGATGTGTCAAGAATGTTGAAATACTTATTGCTCTTCCTTCAGGTCTGATTTATTTGTCTGATGCTAAGATGCTGTTAAAGTTGCATGTCATGGCTTCACATATATTGTTCTAAACCTAATGATGAGATGTTGGCTGGGTGAAAAATAAATGGTCACTTCACAGTGATGCTAAGCTGGTGAAACGTTGAGGTCAATTTTATGGTGCATACCAACCTGTACGTTGATTAGATCATGTTGATATTCACTTACAGGCTCCTTCTCAAACAGAGGAAACGCAGTTTCATACAGACGATGAAGTGCAAAGCAAGCTGTTGTCTGCTCCAACAGTGACACAAGACGGCAAAATGAGTGTGCTGTCTACTGATGACATGCCAATGAAAACAGTTCCCCTACAGCTATCTGACCAGAACTCATACACAACCCACAGAACTGTTACTCCCGTTCTACCTGCATCTGGGAAGACATCATGTCTAAAGTCAGACAGATCGCATGGGTACTCAGAGTGGGAGTTGTCCCCTAAGAAAGCACAGTCCAGTGAGCTTTTTTCACCCATGTCAACTCAGTTTTTGGTGCCACCAGATTATGAAGCAGTATTTTCAGGACATCAAACCCTGAGAGTTTCTGAATGTAGCCAAGCCTCCTTGAATGATTTGAGTCCAGTGTCTCCAGTGTTCAGTGACTCCACTTCAGCTCAGGCTGTGACTGAAGCCACTACCAAGGGAGAGTCTGAAAATGCTGAAGACTTCGAGTTTTCCCCAGACTTCAACAGAGTCCTCTCAGAATTTGAGAAAACAGTCTCTCAATTTGAATCAGTGGATCCAAAGGTCCTACCAAAGGAACTCAGTAAGGGATGGGAATCCCCACAACATTCTGACTCGGATCTGGAATTCTTTGACTGCAGACAAGCCTTCTCTGACTTCTCTGAACCAGAAGAAGTGAAACTGGAACATGAGATTACGTATGATATCTCCGAACCCCCGTCCCCAATGCCTGGGAGTAGCCCTGATGTCAGCTTCCTGAAAGGGAGCCCACAGTACACTGCTCATCCTTTCCTCCGAGTGGTAGATTACAAGCGCTTCTCATCTGGCAGTGAAAGTCTTGGTGAATTTGCTTATGATTCAGAGGGTTCACGTGAGTGTCGAACAGAGGGTGACCTCCCTGTGTGTGAGGAGCTTCCTTCCAGAGATCAGGCAGGGTATTATGATGATGACGACTTCCTTGGAAGGGTAAGAGGTTGAGCATGAGCACAATGTTGCACTGGCTGGTGTCTTGCCTGGCCAGGCTGGTTGCTGTGGTGCTGCATTCAAGACTCAGAAGATAAAACACAGTTTGCACTTTATGGACTAAATGAAGCTAACTAGTGCTTTTGTGTGCATGAGTGCCTAAACTTTAAAAAAAAAAAAAAAAATTTAGTTAATGTAGTAAATATTGCATCATCAGTGGTTGAAAAAGCAGTTTTTGACATTGATGGTCAGTTTTTGACATTTTGATGTCAGCATTGGTGACACTTACAAGCTGCTGTAAAGAACTGATTCTATAACATGTAACTCTTTGTTCACATCTGCACCTGTTTGCATCCCTTGATTTCTGCTTGTTGTTGTTCACATCAGTGTGCGAAATACCCTTTGACAATTGGGGAGTCCCATGCTGTGGTACTTTAAAAAAAACAGAGTAGGCTTACTTCAGTAAAGGAGAATTCCGGTATGTTTTAACCTGGCATATATCCCATAAATGTGGCCATTTTGTTTTTATTGGTCAAGATGACTTTGCATTCGCCACCTCCGTTACAGAGATTTGGGGAAACAAGGGCTCAAAACAACGCATATCGGTGCAAGCTGCGTGAGCCTCCTACAGCTTCCTAAATAAACATGAAACGCTTGTCCGACCCTGAGTAAACACACAAAGTAGCACTCTGGAATATCCATGTTGGCGAACTGCATAGGGATCTACATCCGGGGTTGTTTTTTGTCGCCCATCCAGAGTTGTGTAAACCCGCCCTGCACCCGCAAAAGTTGAGCACCAGAACCAACCTCAATTATCTCTAAATCAATTACTCATGACCTGACAGGTTATCAGATATGCTTCAAGCTGGCTGCAGGGCAGAACAGGTAAAAACTGTACAGGTGCACGACAGCCTGTGGAATTGCAGGCAAAAAAAGGGGAAAAAGAGGAAAAAAGCACTCTTCAGGTTTTCAATGGATTATGTTGCATCTTCACCTGCTCAGACCAAGATTGGAAGTTTATACTGTCAGATCATTTGCAGAATAGTGGCCAACTAGCAAATCTCCAAATCTCATTTTGCTTTGTTTCCAAGATTTTTCTGTTGACTACTGAGGATTGATATTTAGCATATGGACTTGTTTATGTATGCTTGACTTTAAAGTAATAAATGTGGCTTCTTAAACATGGAGAGGAGTAGCAGAACCGCAAAGTTTAAATGTATTATTCTGCCTATATTTACTGTATCCAGTCAGTATCAGCTGTCTGTTCACTGTCAGTCGCGTTTTCTGTGCTGCTCCTCACCTGTCAACATTTCAAAATGTAAACAAACTTCAAAGTATAGATCAAGATAAAATAATAATTGCCATTTTTGAGACCACCCAAAAATTTGATTTGGATATTTTCGGATCTGAGACAAGTATTTCGCACACTGGTTCCCATCCTTGCATCCTCCCTCATTTATTTGAGTTGAAAGTTTTTGCATAACTGTGCCTTCTCTTCATCTCACTTCACTATTGTGTATAGTCAGACAATTTTTTTTCATTCATTCCTCATTCCATTTGTCTGTACATGAACCTTTTAGGCAAGTGAACATAAAAGTGAGGTTAAGAGAAAAGAAGGAACAGCCACTGTCTGCAGGAGTGTGCTGTTGTAACACTGTGCAGATACATTGACCCATGCTGGTTGTGTGCTGTCTCCCAGGAGATAGCAGAGGAGCTAGGGTTCCTGTCCTCTGATAGCTCAGAGGAGGAGGTGTTGACCACCAGGGTGGTCCGACGCAGAGTTATCATTCAGGTAAATAAGCATGATGCAGCTGTGCAGCCCCAGTGGAGTGATGCAGGGTTAGTGGGTAGCAGAGGTTTAGTGCTCCTTGGTGTTTTTTTTCATGCTGGACCTGACTTCCCGGGGTATTCAGAGCACCCCACACTTATTACATTTCCTTGGCTCATCCTTAGTTCTTCGGGTGTGTTTTTGCACACTCACCTACCTAAAATTTGTTCATGTCTTTCTTTATTCTGTTATAGAAATTATAAAGATTTAGTATTGAAAAATTAAAGCCACAATGTGTAGAATTTTTTTATTTTCAACTTTGTTGCCCCCCAGTGGTAGTGTAAATAAAGAGACTGGTAGATAGCAGTGCAAGACACCAATTTTCACCAGAATTGTCTAATTTTTTACAAAAAACCCCCCCAAAAAACTCATGCCATCAGAATGTCTTGAAAGAATCTATAAGTGCATAAAACTTCTACACATAGTGGCTTCAAAATAAACTGTAGATTTGGTGGTGTTGGTCATGTTTGGGTGGTTTGTATGATATGTTGCGTGACATACTTTCCCTGATGCAAATAACATGCTGATTGTTTCTCTCTGTGTAGTAACCTATGAATTGACGGTATGTGTTTTGTCTTTTTACAGGCAGATAACCTACCAGATATCCCACAACAGACTGTTACAGAGGAGAAATACACAGATGAGCATGGCAACATGGTGGTTAAGAAAGTAAGGAACATTCAAAGATGTCAACAACATCAAAATATTCAAAAATGACACTTANATAAGCATGATGCAGCTGTGCAGCCCCAGTGGAGTGATGCAGGGTTAGTGGGTAGCAGAGGTTTAGTGCTCCTTGGTGTTTTTTTTCATGCTGGACCTGACTTCCCGGGGTATTCAGAGCACCCCACACTTATTACATTTCCTTGGCTCATCCTTAGTTCTTCGGGTGTGTTTTTGCACACTCACCTACTTAAAATTTGTTCATGTCTTTCTTTATTCTGTTATAGAAATTATAAAGATTTAGTATTGAAAAATTAAAGCCACAATGTGTAGAATTTTTTTTGATTTGGTGGTGTTGGTCATGTTTGGGTGGTTTGTATGATATGTTGCTTGACATACTTTCCCTGATGCAAATAACATGTTGATTGTTCCCCTCTGTGTAGTAACCTATGAATTGACGGTATGTGTTTTGTCTTTTTACAGGCAGATAACCTACCAGATATCCCACAACAGACTGTTACAGAGGAGAAATACACAGATGAGCATGGCAACATGGTGGTTAAGAAAGTAAGGAACATTCAAAGATGTCAACAACATCAAAATATCCAAAAATGACACTTAAAATCATAGTTCTATTCCTTGGCCTACCCGATGAAAACTGTTAACTAGGTTACAGTTTTTACAGCAAAGTTATTCTCTTTCTGTCTTGTCCACCAGATCACACGGAAGGTGATTCATAAATATGTGTCAGCGGACGGCATGGAGACACAGGAAGTGACCATTGAGGGCTCTCACCAGGAGACAGTAGAGATCGAGGAGGGAGACACTGTCTCCAGAGTAGTGAAGAGAACTGTGCTTCACAGTGAGGGAGATCAGAAAGAGGTCAGTGTCGTCTACCGACTACTTCCCAGCCGCCCCCCTACATTATACATAGCACATAACAGTTGGTGCCTTGACATCTTGTCGTCTTCTCTCCAGTTGACCTTCTCGGAGCCCCTGGCCCTGGGCGCCGCCACAGCATCAGAGTTTGAGGTGGAGCCAGTGCAAGGTCGAAAGGTCAGCAAGGTTGTCAAGACCACGGTGGTGAGAGGTGAGAGGATGGAGAAGCAGACTGGAGACCCCTCACTTGCTGCAGATCTCCCCTCAGCCAGGGAGGACTTTGAGAAGGTCAGTGTGTCCAAACTACAAACATTATTAAAGATTATTCTATCAAGAGCTGATTTCACACATTTACTAGGTATTTGGAGATTATCTATTGGTGATGAGAGGAAGAAAAATTGGAGGTGCTGTTGGTCTTGATACCAAAATCACACAGTATATATCAAGTGTTTTCACTACATGCTAATATACATTTTTTTATAACTTGCCAGTAACTACTGTTGAGCAGATCTTCATGTCAGGTTTCTAGTGTTTGCCTTTCCTCTTTCCTCCTTCTGATCCCTCTCTCCTCCCTCGTTCTTTCCCCTCCAGGCATTGAGTTATGCTGGAGGCTTTGGGAAAGTGCTCCTGCCTCATGTAGTAGAGAAAGAGATTGTGCAGGACGACGGTTCTGTGGTTAAAAGGTTGGACAGCAGCATGGGAGTGTGTAGACATGACCACAAAGAAACTGGTGTTCACACAGAGGGCGTTTAGCAGAGATTAACATGGAAGCATGGTGTGACTGCGCTCTGCCTTCTAACCTTTAATGTTACTGTTTGATCTTGACTTGTACTTTGCAGGGTAAGTGGCTGTTAGAAGATTGTCCAAGGATTTAGATTTTTTACAATCTGGGTATTTTTGTAGTTTTGGCCGTTATTCTTAGTTTTAACATTTTACTCACCAGCTGAGATGTGGGATGCAGCACCACTGTAAGATACAACCTTACAAGCAGTTAGGCAGGTTTGTAAGCTACTATTTGTAAAAGTTTGTAGCATCTTTCAAATTCCTCTGAAAGCACACGTTTTTGTTTGCAGAAAAATGAGACAGTCCCCGTTAGGTGCAGTTAATGTGTTGCTTTCAGTCCATTTCATCTCAGTGTCCCTGAGTTGCATTTCTGTCTGCCACAATGTTGTTCTATATATTACCCAAAGTCCCCAGTTTCACTCAAAAGTTCTACCCAAACTGTTTGAAATTTCCATTAGAAGTTGCAGATCTACTTCCTGGTTTGTGTGTGAACAGACAGTTTTAAAACACAGTGTAAAATTATGCCTTGACCATTTTAGATATGATGAATGAACTTCTGTACATCCTGCCCGATTGGTCATGTGATTGTGTCATTGACTCCATTATAAAGATGTATTCAGTGGTGTTGCTGTTTCACCATGTCTTAAGCAAAAAAGCTGGTGAATACAAAGTTTTTATAACTGATAGGAATGATGCCCAGAACTCTGAAAATAAAACCCAGATTGAAAACATTTTAAGTAGGTGTGTTTAAGTATGAAATGTGCACAAAGTTGCATGGTTTGTGTTCAGTTTCTGAAAGACCATGTTCGGAGACACTGGAATCTTAACCTGCTCACATAGTCAGGCTCAACTCAACCTCTGAATATGACAAACCCAGTTAAAATGCTTGGTTTACCCACATTTTATGTTACTCTAACATGGAAACATGTTAAAGAGAAGAGGGCAGGTATGGAAGTCTACAAATTTTGAAAAAAAATTAAATTTCCATTTTCTTGTTTAAAATGAAAAAGGCCATTTTCAGTTTTATTTCATAATTGTACTTTCCATCACATGAAAAATGCTGGAATGAAATAAAATGACCTAAAATATTTTTTATTGTAAAAAATTAGCAGGATAAATTTCATGATAATACGCTCAGTTTTAAAAATGTCTTTCACCAATTAATGGTTACATATTTTGTCTGTATTTATTCATTTATTTATTCATCCAATTACTTATAATGTCTTATTTATTTGTTTAATTAATTTTGAACCCTTTGGGTCTCCATATTTATGGGTGTCAAAAAGGGAAAACGAGTGTGTTTTCCTGTTTTCATTTTGAGATGGATCATTTAATGTAGAAGAAACCCAATATCAAGCGAGGGTCTTCTTTCTTTTTTTTCTTTCTTTTTTTGGTTATTTAAATATTTTAATTATTTTTTTTATTAACTAAAGTAAGGGGATGATACACAGAACAATTTCACCATCGTTATGTCCGTGTTTTGCCCTGAAAATTATGTGTCAATGGAGCTTTAGCTGGGATGTGGTGTAACTCTTCCACTTCTGTTCCCCCAGAAGCCAGATGCGTAAGTCGCGAACCCAGAAGAGGACTGTGGTGAGGGATGCCCAGGGGAAGCACGTGCACCTGGAGCGCCTGGATGACAACCCAGACGCCCTGCAGCCCGACGCACTGCAGCAGCACCTGCACCGACTGCTCCAACGCTACTGTGAGGACGACCAGGAAGTGGAGGAGGAGGAGGAGGAGGAGGAGGAGGAAGAAGAGGACGAGAGCTTTGACTGAGCAGCTGCTTCCACTGATCCTCTCCCTACATCTTCCACTGAAGCCTTTGGTTACGTACGCTTCCTCAGATCAAGATGTTCCAGACCCCCGTCTTGTTGTCCTTGCTGATCACTGGATTAAAGTTCTTCTTTCTTCCTCTTTTTGTCGAATAATGGAACAGTATTTTCGTGCTTTAACACTCTTCCTTCCTTCACATTGTGTTTCATTTGCTCTTTTTGTGACCAAAGATAGCACCCTTCATTTTTGTCGGATGATGATTTTTGTTTTTACCTTTTTGGCTGCTGTGGTGTGATTATGGTACGACTCACCAAAGGTGGATCAAAGTCAAAGGGGGCATCTCGGACGTTTCGCCTCACGCACGGGCCTCTTCTTGAAGAACTCTTGTAAACATTTGTACATAGAGGAGATGGAAAAATCATGCTTGGACTGGGGAAAAAAGTCAAAAATTCAAAGCATTTAATACATTAGCCCACTTAAACCTGCTGTACATGCACCGATTCAGCTGGAGAATGGCCACCGTACAGATGAGATTAATGTCACAGAGAATACATTGGGAGGAGTGAATGTGTGTATCATCATGGACTCTTTATACAACCAAACATCACCCTGCTGATCTGTTTACAAAGGCTGTGTGATCACACCTTTTGTCTTCCCATGATGCATCTGCCCTTTTTGTGTTTATGTCTGTCCTAATGTGTGTCTCGCATTCACATTTTATCTGTCACAGAGCTGCCACCTCTGTGTGTGTATATACTGCGTGTCTACTGAGAAAGAAAGTAGTGATGAGAAATGTTCTGATGCAGATCGAGCACTTACCCCGCTGTCCTCGTAGCTCCTGTCGTCTGTGCTCCGCCCTCCAACTTCACGCGTGCTGCTTCTCCTCACCTCAAACTGCAGCCGTGCTCATATGATCGTCCTCCATCAAGCCTTTTAAAGGGTAAGGCTGGCTATGTTTTTCTTCTTGTCAACAAATCTCACGTGCAGACCCAAACCAACAGTGAATTTATCTTCTAACAAGTGTTGTGCCTGTATCAAAGCCTGATATATCTTATTCCTCTGTGCCATTGTTATTATTAAAAACATTATGGGAAATGTAATGATCTTTGGAGCTGCACTGTTTAGGGACTAAAATCCAGAAAGTCCAACAACTTTATGGAAGTGCAATCTAAAATCACTGGAGTGTCCCTTTAAGGTCACAAAACATCCTCTTCTTGTGTCTCATCATCAAGAGTTTTCATAATTTATCTTTATCCTGCATCATGGCTCAGGAAGAGTCTCTGTTTGGAAGAGTTTAGCTCGTCATTGCTGCTTTTTCATTTGTACACAGAGGATCAATCACGCGTGATGCTGCAAATCAATCGCTGTGTGTCAGGCAGAAATTATATTTTGATGTGAGCTTTAATTACATCATTTCCACTTTCCCACCAAAATAATTAGGGTACTTAATTATTTCTGCAAATTATGAGGCTATATATTATAACAAACAGCTGCTGACAGGGCGGTCATCTAGTTTCACAAAAAATGTGTTTCATTCGTTCCTCACATTCTCAGTAATGAATGCAGTTAAGGGAACTGGCATGCACCTGCTGACCACTGTAGTTTATGTTGACTCAATCCCACATGCACCGTCCTGCTGCCCCAAATACTCACTAGAGCACCAGATGTGGATTCATCTGCTGCTGAAAATAGTCCCCAACAAATGCACTATTTCCTCCTGTTAGAGTAATTTTGTTAAAAACTGCAATGACCAGCTGTGTAAGGAAATTATTGAGCCTTTTTAAATAATGAAACTCTGTATTTGTGAGCTGTTTTTAAAGATTTACGTCTTCAGCAGGAACCAGTGGACTTTGGGGTTGAGAGCCACAGGCAGGGTAGAGGAGTCAGAAGGTACTGAGAGACTACCACATTGCTGGTTTTGGTCTTTTTATGGGATTTGTTGACAATAATAAAATACAGAATAACACCAGACTTATCCTTTTATGTTTTTAGACATCACACATGCGTAGAGATGCTTTGTTTTAATTGCTGTAAATGTTGTTGATTTGACTTTTTCTTGTTATCACTGCTATCACTGGATTAACACATCAACTTAACTCCAAGCAAAGGCCGACTTCCACTGACTTCAGTCATCACATATGTACTTCCTTATTTATTTATTACTGTCCATTTGTGATCCCTGTATACTCCAGCAGTTAAAGCTGAGAGTGGTGTGTGTGTTTGGGTGTGTGTTTGAATGTGTTCTAAACCTAAAAGTTAAGACAAATGAAGATTTTTTTTTGCCACCATAGACAAACAGGCTTTGATTTGAAAGCAGGTTGAATTGTGTACAGACTGATAAAGTATGTTTTGGTGTTCATCTACAGTTGAGACTTTATCTATGTAACAATACGATCCTCACGTTGCCATTTACTTTGAGTGTGATCCAATGGAAGAATAAAAGAAATGTCAAAAAGAGACCATTGATTTGATAAATGAGCATCTTGTTTCCATGGTGATAACAATATATACATATTAACAGTGCAAATATCTATGCGGGCATGTATGACGTTATCAAATTATTACTAAAAATAAACCTGAAACGCTAACAAGGCATAGCAGCTGCAGTGTGTACATGGCAGAACAATAAAACTGTACATGTGTCAAACGTGAAGTGATGTCGTTCTTTTTAACAGCAGCTGATTGGTGTTAACAGAAGGTGACTTCCAGGCTCAGTCATAAAGTTGTGGACAGTGCAGGACTGTTTTCTGACTGGCTAATGTTCCACCATAAAACTTCCACTAAGCTTATTCCAAGTGACAGAAAAATGAGTTTTTCTGTGTAGCATGAATTTCGGCAAGACTGGATCCAAAACAAACTTGAAAACAGTTTAGTGCAGGAATTTTATGAGGCTCAGCAACATTTGTGACCTGATTTAGGGAACGTTTTTATCATAGTGTACTTCATAGCTAGCATACTTAACTTAGCAGCTGCTACAAAACATGGTGCCTCCATAGTAATGAATATGGTCACACATTTTGATAGCGAGCCTGTAAAGAATAAGAAATGACCCCATAGATAGCCTACAGAGAGGGTCACAGATGTTGCTACCTGTGATGGCAGAAGCTGCAGTGTAGTTCTGTTTGTAGAGCACACTATGGTCCACCCTTTAGTCTTTTTTTTTAATGTAGTTATAGTGTAATCCTTTACTGAAATCACAGCTATTAAAAAGTGTGACCCTCTCTAAATACTACAGAGGCATCATGTTTGGTAAAAGCTAGGCTATAAATAATATGTAATAAATAAAAAAATAGTAAATA
>NTHP01000041.1:432056-454490 GCA_003416845.1 Oplegnathus fasciatus | reverse complement strand
TACCTCATGTTAATGAACCAGGCCCAGTGCCAGCTGCTGGTGGTGCAGCCAAAAGCTCTGGGTGGCAGAATATTGTAGAGAAAATAAAATAATAAAATGAAAATGATAAAAAACAAAAAACAAAACAGTATTGACACAGATTGCGGAGGCTGTGTCATCCATCATTTTTGTGTTACGTTCTCTTGCATCTCCACCTGCCCAGACCAACAGGCTGGTGCACTCTGGCCATTTAACATCTTTAAACTGGCTCAAAATGAAACAGTTGCTTTTCTCTTTGACTGTTAGGATGATAAATGTTGGTAAAAATGAACACAAGGAGGCTGCATGCTCAACATTACTGTGATGATTTTTAACTCTTATTTAATGTTTTGTGGATCTTCACATGGTTTGCAAAGAACAACCTACGTATAGTTCAATGAACATCTCATGGTACCGTTTACCAGCAGGCTTCTAGGTCCATACGAATGATAAGATGTTAAATATCTCAGCTACTTAGATAGCAAGGCCGTACAAATGAAAACACAGGTATGTCAATTCCTTCTACATGTCAGGGATGACCTTTGACCTTTCCATGTAAATCACAGTGATGAGTATTAGTTGTGTGCAGTGATGGTAAAGGGCATCCAGTGGTTTAAGGGTCGTGGCAGCAGCATGAGCATACAGGATATCTCAATAATCCAAAGTAGACAGATTGTATGAGTTTTTCTATTTTCAGGGAAGGAAAAGCTCTGTTTCAGTGTAAGAATCCAATCTGAGTTTTAAGTTGTTGAGCGAACATAAGCTTTGTAGGACAATCGTATCAACCTAAGCATTCATAATGCTGTATTGTATCTATTAGTTTCCACAATAGCATGACACAGCAGTTGTCTGGCTCTTGTAAAATGCATATGGTTTGACTTTTTGGAGCCAAAAGCAGACTGTGACCTGGGGAAGGCCAGAGTTGCATACAAGATGGCATCATCAGAACAGTAGTGTGCATTACAGTGCTGATTTGGAAAATAAATATCATTTAGGTATAGAGTAAAAACTGAGGGCCAAATATTGATCCTTGTGGGACACCTTTAATAACAGCCTTCAGCCACTGGCTGCAGTCTTTCCACATCAATATAAACACAGCCTATAAACAAGACTTTGGCTGTTATAGCAAAAAAAAGACTAAATGAACCAAAGTACAAACCAAGTCATTTGGCATAAATCACACATTTTATTCGATATTTCTTAAACATACATCAGGCTTGTCCCATCACGGCAACATTATATAAGTGATGTGTCCCATCGAGAATTCCAAAGAAAGATAAAAACAAAGTGTGGTGTGTAACGGACAATGTGTTTAAACAAAAGAATGCAAACAGTGTCCTGAACAAAAAAAATCTCAATATCCTTAACACAGACGTAATCATCAGAGGACACCCTGTGACTTTATCTTTGAACGTGACTGCTTCCTTTCCCCTGGGCTTTGATACTGGAGTTAAATTTCCCATCACTTTTTTTGCAAACATTTCACAATATTCTCATCCAAAGTGTTTTCAAATATGAACCTGCAAGTGATGCCAACAATCCCCAATCCCTTTAATTTAACAGTGACCCTAAAATAACATCATAGAGTAACATAACAAGAACTAGAATGGTGATTTAGTAATTCTGGCTAATAATCCAATTCCCCATGGCAAAAATGAAGTGGAAACTTACTTCCAGAACCAGACGTTAAAACCGATTTTGGCATTCCGTGCAGTGTTAACGTCATGATTCTACTTTACTCTCGTCCAGTGTAAAATATGGTGCTATAAAACTTGGTGTACACCAGTCGAACAGAGAATAAAGGAAGGAATCACCAATAAAGATTCAATTAAAGTTAAAGGGGCTCAGAGGAAAGCAATAATAATAAGTGGAGGGACGAGCATAATGTCACAATATAAAAAGTCAACAAAACAAACTGGAACAACTGATAAAATTCACATAATTAGCTCCTTACTGTATTAAAATATGATTTGACTGGAAAGAGTTACAGAATGGCCTTAAAGAATTATTTGTACCTCTATAGTTTACATTCTATCATATCTCACATGCTGCTCTGTGACGATGGAGGTCTAAACAGACAAAGTAAAACACGTTTCAATTGATTTTCCCTTTTGAACATGTAGTTAAAATTCCTAGTAAACATACATACAACTTGGTGCCAATGGCAAACCAGAAAACAGATTTGTAAAATTAGCCAATTCAGTCCATATGGATACCGCTAAAGATTAAGTTAAGAGAGAGCAATTAACATCAATCACCAAAACCTATACATCACCAAAACAAAGCAAGCTTGTGCCTGAGCTTTAATAGATGGCAATTCTGAAAAGATACATGAGTAAAAAGCAGATATGTGATATATTGGTCATCTTGCCAAAAGGCAATAAAATCACAACAGCTCATGAGTCCTCAATATGTGCAATATTCAAATGAAAAACTGTCACTACATGATGACTGGAAGTTTCACACATTTCACCAACCCATTAAAAATGAACAACTGGAATAACTGGCTCCTCTGAAAACCACTTCTATTTAAAACATACAGATCTAAAAAACCTCAGAGTAGTAAAACATGCTGCAGATGGTAATATCCCATAATGAACACTCTCACTACAAAATGATATTGTCAAGACTTTTCTCCCTCATTTCATTTTTTTCCCCCCAACATGTACAATAATCGTCAGTCCAGCAGCGACAATATGTAAACAACACACTGAGAGGGCGGAGCTCTAGCTATCATGGGCAGGGATTGGCTGAGGGATCTGATGGACACTTGGTAGGCGGGGTCTGTCAGCTGACTGCTGTAGGCTGGAGGGTGTTTGTAGTCAAAGATCGTCATCTCAACTGAAACACAAATCACATGTGGATCAATTACTACTAATGAATAAAAACTCTCCCAGAAATAAACAGAACATTTTATTTGTGACACATTACTTCACTGTGTCCTGTAGCTATCAGCTTTGTGTTCTCTGCCAAATAATTTGTACTTTCCTTTTGCTTGATATTCCTTTTTAAAAATGAGGATCATTAAAATTGGACTTAATCTAGCTTTGTACTAGTAAACTAATACTAGTGCATGTGATGACATTTTTTAGGCAAAGATGAAACGTTGGAATTTATGGAAAGCAAAGAGAAGCCGTGGCTGCAATAAATCAAGAACGACCTGTCAAAGTTTTAAATCAACACGGATGAGAAGTACTGGAGGTGTTCAGAGTCTTTAAGAGGTACGAGTTTGCTCAGTTACCATGGGATACCATGGGATTTTCAATCTGCTGATGACGACTGTGTGACTGTATGGTCTAAAGTTCCACAACAAGCTAGTAAGTGGACTGATTGTTTTGTCAATTAATTCAATGTTTTTTGGGGTTTTTTTTTTGGGATCTCAAAATTAAAAAACAAACAATGGTCTGCGATGGTGTTTTTGTGATCTCCAAATAGACCATGTTCTAACGTTGCTCTCATTTACAATCATCAAATCCTACTAAGGAACATTAGGGCTTCGTACTACGATGAATTGTGACAACTTTCAATGTGTTTAAGAGTTTAGTAGTTTTATGTACATTTTCAAATAGAAGCTGGCATTTAAATAATGGTCTCAAACACCTGCTATTAACATGATTATCTGGATTATTATCTGGATAATGACTTTTATACCAGATGTAAATACAAAGGCTTGTGGATTAGATAAGGGTTAACGATATCTCAACGCTACCCTCATTTTAATCAGATCTTCATGTGCAAATTAGGCAGGCAGGGCTGGTGGACTGGCTGGTGTATCCCAGATCAAAGTAAGCAATGCCAAAGCACCTCCAGATGTGGTCGCATGCAGATCGCATTCAGACCACAATGTGTTCAGTGTGCATTTAAAACCTTGACGTGTGTTTCCTCTGATCCAGACAGGGCATTCAGATACAGACTGCATGTTACTGCCTGGTTTATATGAGCCTAAAAGCTGCTGTATGACGGGTCAGCATGAACAAATACAGGCCGGTCACTAATAAAGGTCACGTAACAAACATGAACAATGGTTGGAATAACCTGTACTACAATGGCTCACATGCTAAATTCAGTATAATGTACATTTCCACAGCACAACAGGGTCATGTCATACTCACTTCCTCTTTAACACAAATACTGTTTTCATCCACTGTTCATTTCCAAACGCTTTTTATGTTACTTTGCTGTTTTTACAGCGTGATTACTATACCGTCAATGAAACATTTCCTGCAGATGTTTCACATTAAAAGCCTACCAGGAGTTATGCCCTTAGAACCACTACAAGGCTTTTAGTGTGAAATATCTGCAAGAGTATGACATGACTGTTGTACTAATGGAATTAGTGCTGTGGAAATGGACATTATGTTCAATTTATCGAGGCAACAAGTAAACATAAAGGAAGTTTTGAGTTTGATTTAACAGCAAATTAAAATGAGCAGATCAGGAAACAAACAGGGAGGCTTCTTACTAAAATATGATCAAATATCAGAAAACGTCTGCAGTTAAGGTCACAGTATGTGAAATTAATACACTGAAGAATTTAGCAGCCACATAGGAAAGATGTATCACAACACAGAACAAATTAATAACTTTTGAGTGTCCTTTGTACCAAATCTAGCAAAAGTTGGATGAAATTTGTTGGTTGGTAAGAATTTTGCAGAAAATTCAAAATAAAAAATAAAAATATTGAGTGTTGTACAAAAAAGGCACATGTGGTGCTACCCACACCAAACATTATTCTCTGGTTCCTTGGCTCTAACTTTACACCATATTTCATGAAAACATGTTGAGTAGTTTTGAAGATGTGAAACAAACATGGTGCTGAAAACATGAGCGTGAATCAGGCTAAAAACACATGATTCTGGGATAAGAACAACAATCACACCTTGGTGACCTTACTTGGTGGGCACGGTGGGTGAGCCGGAGCGGTGGAAGTGGATGTTCTGCCACTTGCTGTCGCGGCGGTGCCAGATGCGCGTCTCCTCTGACTGCATGGTGCGAGGCATGCCGTTGCCGTCGATGTACTGGGTGAGGCGGATGTAGGCGATGCAGGCGGCCTCGTCCCCGATCAGGTGGACGTGGGGGTTGAGCAGGATGGTGTGGATGGGCTGCTTCACCTTGGACAGAGCTGCAGAGGAAAAGAACATGGAGGATGGAGAAGGCGTGGAACAACGGGACTGAGAACAGTCATACACTGTAAAACTGACTGCTGATGAGTTTCTGTGACAGCTCCTCGGAGGATTATTTCACTGATTCACTCTAGAGTTACCAAAGTCTCCCTCATATCAGAACAGCAACAATGAGTCAGGGGCACATTTGGGCATCCTGAAGGTGCTATTGAACACTAACAAAATCAGTTTCTAACATAATCAGTTTATTACAGCTTGCACTCACCATGTTCATTGCTGAGATAGATGGGGCGACCGTACTTACTGTAGCTGTGTGCATACAGCTTTGCTGTGCAATGAGGGATTATTAACTGCACTCACTTTCAGTTTGACCTCCAAATAAAGAGGTTAAACTGTTGCTTTGTGTGTCCTGACCTGTTGTACTTTGTTGCATGATGTGATGTTTCTACATTCCCAGATCTCAGCCATTACTTTGGTGAGTATGACCGTATCATTACTGATAGAAATGATGAACAAAACTACAAAAATAAGACCAAAGCTGTAATTAACTGAAATGGTTGTTTATGTAAAGTTCTACATAAAGAGCTGTTTCTTTTGATTACCCCCATTACATGAACTGCTTTCATCAAAGTGAGTTCTCATCAAGGCATGTGGAGCTCGTTTAGACAGAAAAAGGATGGAAAGTTGACTTTCTTTGTTGTGTGGAATTCCAACTGCTTTGATCTGAACCAGAATAAAGACCGTAAGAACATTAAAAACCAGAGCTGTTTGCTTCCCTGATCACAGGAGATACTGGCACATACAGTATATCTCTAGGTAGTAATAGTAAACGTTGCACTAGTACTATCATGATCAACCTTATAATTAATGCTTTTATTATACTTACAATCCCAAAAATATATGTGTAATGTAATATACATGCTCTGATACTTCATTCTACCATCTGAAAGAGAAGTTCTTCACCATTCTCAAAGTAGAAGCGGTGGAAGTCGGTGCCCTCCACCAAGTTGCCCAAGGCCTCAGGCTCAAAGGACGTGAGGCCAGGATCACATATCTTCCTGAAATAGAAGACCAGACAGCCATATTAGAGTCACGGGAAGATGCGAAGCTTTGCTATTACAGATAGAAGTCAGACATTTGAGGTGCAAGTAAATGGAACTAGTTGAACTAACGTGTAGGCCTCAAAGTCGCCGTTGTTGATGGCCTCGATCAGCTGCTCAGTGACTTTAATGATCTCCTGCTTACGAGCTGAGAGACAGAGAGAAACAAGAAACATTAGCTTAGATTTGGACACACAACCCCTGATGAATGTGAAAAGAAGCACAAATTAAGGTTAAAATGGACCAATGTGGAACATGAGCACAACATCGACCCAAAATCACAACATCAGGACGTTCAGGGACTGAAAACACACAGAAATACACCGTCACATAGAAACGAATGAAGGCAAGATGGGCAGGAAGTAAGTCAGCGTGGTTTAACATACGACAACATCAAAATTACCTTTCATGCTAAGTAGGTAAGCTAGGAAACAATGAATGGAGAGGATAAGTGCTGTTGTTTTGGTTTGCTAAAAGTACACTCACTACTGACATTTACAGTGTGGAGATGACAAGGTGGAGTCAAAGTCAAGTTTCTTCTCTCACACACACACAAACACACAGAGCAATACTGTAAATCCGTTTTTACCTTCAACAGCGTCCAGTCCGCTGTTGTTCCAGCCTAACTGAACACTCACAGTCTTTTGTTGATGCTGTGCACTGATTCCCTCAAGTGACAATAAAACCAACAGACTAACTGCAGAGAGGTGAAACATGCTCCCTCATAAACTTCGCTCTGTTGTTCGAGACAAAAATTAGCAGCTGCAGGCTCAGACAGGTTTACACAGCAGCAGGAAGAGATGCTGGACACATACTGACAAGATAAAACCAGAATACCCTGCTCTGATTGGCTGTTTTCTTAAAAAGCCTGACACAGCTGAAATAATGTTAACCGTGGACTTTAGTTTGCAAACAGCAGGCTTAGCACTGATCGTGTTTACAGACACTATCAGTTTGCTTATGGGGCCAAAATGGGCCTTTTACAAACTTTTACGAAGCTGTTCAGTAATCTGGCAGATACTTTGTCCAAACTGATTTACATTCACACACATCAGGAGCAGCGTCTCTTTGCGGCCTAATGTGTGGATGTCATGTGGGTGGAGGGATGGTTCTATTACCACTAGCTGCCTGGACTGTATACAAGAAGCCTTTAACCTGAATCGAGGCTGCTCGCTGCTCCACAACCAAAAGTGGGAGAAACTACATTTGTTTCAGGAATTTAGTCATGCTCAGTTTGAAGTACCATACTTCAGCTCATCTTCCCCATATTCTTTATACTTCTGCTCCAGTACTAAGGCTGGATGTCAGAAGAATATTTTTAATACTGATACAGTAACTGTGTTTTCGTACCAAGGCCAAAATTATACTTTTTCCGATACTTTACTTTGAAAAATGTTTTTCTAAAAACTTTCTTTCGCTCTTTAACAAAAAAAGGAGTAAACATGTTGTGTTAACACGAGCAGCTGAATTAGATACTAGACTGAATAGCCATTTAGTTTGTCTTCATTCAGCCTGACATCCTTTAAATGCAGGACTCTCCTTTGAAGGAGTATTATTCTATACTTGTTCTACCACTGACTAAATATCAAATAGAAACTTAAACCCAAAAACATGTGTACTGCGCTGCAAAAACCCACATTAGCTAACATGACTGCTGTGTATCCTACCAGTCTGACACGTGGCTGGTAGGATACTGTCATGCTCTATAGTATCTGTGGAGTGGAAATAATGCCCTTTGAGCTTCTGTCAGCTGGATAACAAATAGTCTTTTCCTCTGGGACCTCTTATTAGACCACTGAACAGAAAGATGGAAGGTTGGCACGCACACACTCTAATGGACACACACACACACACACACACACACACACACACACACACACACACACAGAGTGATAAATACAAAGAAACCAAGCAGATAAACTGATATCCGTGGCTGTAGCAGGACTGTCGAGACAAAAGAAACAAAGCACAGAAGCATTTACTGTAACTGCAGGAAGAGATGATGGATCAGATGAGGACACAAGCACACACACACACACAAGCACACACACACACACACACACACAAGCACACACACACACTATTGACTATGAATACATGTCTGTTTCACAGACCACACTGATACTATTAGTAATAAAAAACTAAATGAGATTTTTTTTGGATGCATTCCTTTAAACAAACATTATTTTCCTTTAATTAACAAAAGAAGCCAAAGCTCTCAAATGTTCAATGTTGTGTAAACACAAGCTGCTGCTGAATAAGAGTCTGAACTCTTTGATTGAAATCAAGAACTGTACGATCGTGGAATAAGTAAGCAACATTACAAATGCGGCCAGACATTCAATGCCAGTTATCAGCGCTGAACAGTATTCAATACTTCAATTTGAACTCGAGCCCTCGAGCAGCTTTAACGATTCACCCAGCTTTTCCAAAACCGTAAATCTCAGCAGGCCAAGGCAATGTGTTTGACTTGACTGCTAGGAGTCTATAAAGCACATACAATGGAACAAATGTCAAATAACATGAAGCAAGCTGTTATACTTCAGTCTACACATCCTGACATGAAAAGTAGAATCTTTGAATCCAGACAAAAGTTCCTCAACAACTCCGAGCTCCACTGAGCTGCTCAGTGAAAGCGCAGGAAGACATTACGACTGTCACGAGCAATAATAAACTCAATGGACAAAATAACTGAGAGTCCGTGTCCACCAGTAAGGAAGTTGCAGATTTTTTCCTACTTTACACAAGGTCTGTGTTAGAGCCTTTGTTTTTTTGTGAAGTATTTTGATATTTTTACCTGCTCATGCCTCTTAAATGAGAAGGAAAAATCTTTCTCATTCCCAGAGGAGGCCCATGACCTGTGAGGAAGGGTCACAAGTACACAGTGCCTGATTTGAAGGGGTCACAAACGTCGGGAACCACCGACATTAAATACAATAGAGAAGTTAGGTGTCATGACAGGTTCTGGCCTGTGAGGGGCGCTAAAAGACAGCAGCTCCGCACTCAGACACAGTGGATGAGGTGTGGTTCAGTTTTGATTCATTAGTCAAACAGTGGTCTGTTTAATCCAATATTTGTATTGAAGTGCCACATGAACTTGAATGATTTTTTCCAGAGCAAAGGACATTGTTACAATATGTTGAGCTGAACCACATAAAGGAGCTGAGCTGAAGTGACCTTGTCTATGAGCACTGGAGTCTGGAGCCAATTCCAGGTTGTAAAGCCTGACATGCTCCTTTGATGCTGTAACAGACTCAAAAAAGAAAAGACCAAACTTAAGTTGAATAGCATAAATTGTAAAAAGCCAATCTGATTATAAACTGCCTGACTCTTATTCTCCACCTGTAGTAGACAACATATGGTATATGTATCTTACAGCTGACGCCAGCACTGTCTATGTGCTTTAACATAGTAATCAGCGTACAGTAAAATGTGCCACAAGTTGGGTGAGCGTTCCTCTGGAAGCCCAGTATTCATGTTAAATGATGTTCTGACCCGTCATTAGGCCCTGCACTGGGTATCAGGCTGTGGCGTCATAAATCCACCGGGCTCAATGACAGGTGACTTTCTCTAACTCTGACTGAACTCAACTTTAAGCTGCCTTTAACTCCTACTCTCACCAAGCAAAGAGCAGGTAGTCTGCGGCCTTACATCTACATCGTATCTGCTTAAGCTAAACTACATTAACTAGCGCAACAGGCAGTTTTGTCCGAATGCCACGGCCCGCTCAGCTGTCCAGCCATCGCGCTGCTCATCTCCACGAGTCTCTCAGATAGTTACTAGGTCCTCTGGTATGAGGAACTTCTCCATGTTTAAATCTTTAGTACTTAACTGGTCGACCTTTTTAATGCACCTGCACTAAATAACACACTAACTTAGAGTGTCGTTAAGAAGCTTTCAAATCCTTACAGTCGTTCCTTAAATACAATGACTTCAGTGTTATCTGGTTAATGGGAGGCACATGTAAGCTTCAGACAGACACAGGTGTAAATCTGTAGGTTTATATGACATTTTTCATTGTCTGCATCATCACTTTTTTTGTTTTGTAGCTATCTATGGAGTACTGTGAAAGGGTTAGTGGTTACATGCTTTTTATACAGGCTGCTCTATTGTGATTCCATAGACAATGGGCCCATGTGTGACATTAAACATGACATCAGGATAACTCTGATATTGTATCACCTATTGTGTGACTACTACAGCTACATTTTCCTCAAGTTTCTTTCCTTTGATTTTGTTACTATTTTTCTTCTCTTTGTCAATTGTATATTCATTTTTCCCCCCGTTTTGAATATGGGTGTGGATATCAGGATGTAGGGTTTTGTAATGTTTGGTGTTTTCATTATCATTATTAGTTTATTATGGTCATATTATGAAATGCTAAAAATATATTTTGAAAAGAGACAGAAGAAGGACCATTATTACTCTGAGGAAGAGAATATTGTCTTTCAGTATTTCTAAAACCCTGGACAGGCCCTGTTGCAGAAGAAGAAATTTAAAGATGAAGATTGAAAAGAGACTGAAAAACTGTCTATCAGACCTACTGACCTAAGTCAAAAAACCCTTTAAAAAACATATAATATTGTATGCTTATTCTGAAGTGATTCAAGTAAAACATTCCTCAGTTCATTTACTCACACATTTCCTATTATAGTTTCTAATTTTAGTTATTTACAGTTCTACTTCTTGCTGCACTTGTGAATATCTTCAGTGATATCAAAAGCGGAGCGGAAGCTTGCAATTTCTTCCCAAGGACTGGGAAAAGGACTTACACTGGGAGTTGGTGGGCCCAAGGTTGGGCAGGGGCACCCCGTGCTGGGGACCGGGCCCCTGCGTGGGGGTGTGATGGGGGCCACAGTGGCATGTGGTGAGATGGTCAGAGAAAAAGACCAGAAAGGAAGATGTGAAGAAGAGGAGCAGGTAGGCAGCCACCAGTGCCCACAGGATGTACTGGCAGCACTCCTCACCACTGGGCCAAACGCTAGGAGAGTACCAGCAGGAGGAGGAGGAGGAGTAGGAGGAAGATGAGGAGGAGGGGGAGGAGGGCTGGTGAGAGGGGGAGGGGTCTAAGTGCTTAAGGTGGTAGATTTGGGGACTGGAGGAGGGAGAGTGTGCTGAGATGAAACAGGGGGTACAGAGGAAGACGTGCGGATGGAAGGAAATGTAGATTGGCATGATGGGCGTGGCAGGAATGGCATGAAATGGAGAAAAGGAAAACATGAAATGAAGAATGAATGAAAAACATGCAGGAAATGACAGTTTGTTCAAAGCACCTCAATTCTTCCACCAGCTGAGAACAAATCGGTTTGGACAGAGCGTGTGAAAATGTTCAGGGGTGAAAAGGTGAGTAATAACGATAATGTAAGAGTGTCCTCGGGCAGAAGGTGATGGCGCAGGAGCACGAGCATCACAGATAACAACTAAAGAAACTGTCAACGAAAGAGTCTGTGTGTACACGAGTAGGTCTGAACTGTCGGTATGGGATGCATTTAAAAAGCTCAAAGACTCACAACTTTAAAGGTGATACACATGGTCAATGTTTGGCTACTTTTGCTAGCACCACCATTAAGGCAGTATTAGTTGATTTATTTTAACCACTTGGGGAAAGAAGAACAACCTGTAAGCATAATATTCACATATTATCATCTTATAAAGTTGTTAGCGAGCGTTAGCAAACAGTTATGAGTACAGCAGTTTACACATCCAGCAGACACAGAGCAACACAAGCAGTAATTTGGACTTTGGACTTAAATTTGTTTGGTGGTCAGACAAGTGTGACAATCTTCACTCTCCTTTTGGCTCTGGTTTGGTCTCCACCACCTGCTGAGAAAAATATCTGACCGTTTAGCTGCTGAAGCCTCCCCTATGTTCACCAGATAGTCACTAACTTTGTCTTTTATTTGATAGGGTCGGTTATGTACAATGGGTTTTTTCCACGCACACAAAAAAAGCTGGAAACAAGGTTGATGAGATCAGTGAGACTGAACCAAAACAGTAAAGTTGTAGGCTTTAAAACCAAAACAACGAGCTGAAAGATGCTAAAAAGCTCAGTGAGGCTGAGAGGAACTGCAGAGTTGATGATAATTCTCTGTGGGTTCATGCTATGAGCGACTCCTTTCAGTCATTTGATCCGCTGCTAACGTTTAGCCTCTTTTAAGCCCACAAACTCCGCTCTCATCAACCTCGTTTCAAGCAGCAGCTGGCATCTGTTTCCAGTAAAAAAGGCTGTTGAACCAACACTACCTGCTCAGCACCAAACAGCAGACAAAGTCAGCTCCTCTGATGGAGAGTGAAACATCTAAAGAGCCAGATATTTTTCTCAGGAGGTGGTGGAGACCAAACCACAGCTAAAAAGAGTGAAGAGTGGACTCACATTTACCAGGTGGACATAAACACAACCCCAGTTGAATGCTAATGGTCTGTAGGTGTGGAAATACCGCTGCTTGGTAACATGTTAGCTGTAACATCTCAAATAATGTGATGATGTGCTTTCAGCTTGCTGTGGAGTTAATACATCTTTAACACTTTCCGATTAAAATACTCTCTCTCTCTGTGAATTACATCATTGCCTCCTCCTTTCAACCAAGCTACCAAACAAAAGAAATGCCGGCCACTTTACTAAATCCATTTAATGCAGAGGAAATTAGACACTCTAACAGCGATCCATCAACCATCCATCATTCACATCAGTGCAAATGAGTAACATTCAAGAAATAAGAAGTACTAGTTGCCCTTTTATCTTCCCACTTCCTGCCACAGACGGCTTCTCCACAAAAGATTTCATGATTAAAGTCCTCCACTAATTTCATAAAGATTTCTGAGTCTCTTTGTGGGCTGCGGCTCTGACTGAGGCCACGAATGCAAGACAGAGGAACAGCTGTATTATAGTATGATGTAAAAGAATAATCACTGAAAGAAATGATGAGGGGCTTCTTTGGGGAACAAAAACACCATGCTACTGAACACCATCATAAGTAGAGCAGTGTAGAGCAATTTCAAAGCTTCGCTGAATAAGGTTACTGGAGCATTGAGGAATGATGACCCTATCATCCATGGATAACAATGGAGCCCATTATAAAGGGCAGTGCCATGTCCCTTAATGGGCCTGTGTATGTACTGGAAGTATGGAAGCACACACACACACACACACACACACACACACACACACACACACACGCTGCAGGAAAAGATGAATGTGAGGAGGCTGAGAAAATCCGAAAACGATTATATGACAAAAGGATAAATACTTTTACAAAATGTTAAAAATGTGGAAAAAGGTTCAAATCTCATTTGTCTGACAGATTCTCCATTCGATCAAAGGTCACTACTACAACCATAAAACACACAATCACAAATCAATTCCACTCTTTCGAACAAATGTCTAAAATATTCACTCAACTTAAGCACAAGGGTCCTTCCCCTTCTCTCTGTTGCTTTTTTTTACCTCTGTGCAGGGTATCAGCTGTCTGTCTGCTCATACTCAACAGAATACTTCCACTTAGTGGCCACGTCCCACAGTTGGTTGAGATTACAGCCAACTACAGGAGTCCTAAACTCTGCCTCATGTAAAGAGTGAAACTTAAACTTGTGCACTATAGAGATGAACTCTGAGCACTAACCTTAATATTAGCCAGACTATCAAGTTGTAGTATTATTATTAGTAGTATTAGTATTATTATGATGTATTATCATCATTCTCCACTCCCTGCTATGCTGGACTTGGTTTAAGTACATCTACTGGGACAGCCATGACATGCAAAATGAAGCAATATGGACCTTAAGAAATTAAACCTGCTGAAACTGAAAGACAATGAATAATATAACATGCAACACATTCATGCAATAGACACAACCAGTAAGAGGGTGCCGTCAAAATGTTCCTGTGAAAAACATGGTTAGCCCAAACCTAATAACAATGTGAGCCAGAGCACCCAGAAAGGGAAAAGAAAGGTGACCTTAAGTTGTGGCGTAAAAACGTCACATGCAGCCCTTGTTTAAAAGTTTAGAGAAAAGAGTTTTAATGAGGTGCGTGGGAGTCGTCCTGCTAAGAGAAGGGTAGTTTGTATTTGTGAGTCTGAACCTCCCTACCTCTCACGTCCTCGTCCTCGATGGTAGTGTTGGCACTCTCGCTGGACTCCTGTGAAACGACAATAAAAGACACGAGTATGACCAGCCTGACATAAAAGCACAAACGAGCTGAGGACAGACATTTGAGTTCAACTGAGATCAGTGTTCGATCACAACAGCTCATTTCATCCTCATCTACTCCAGCACCAGTTACATCCTAACGTATGACTAGGCTTTTGACACACTCCCATTGTTACCTGATAGATGGTGAGAGAAACAGTGAAGACATTATGCTGTGATAATAGTGTGATAGTGTAACAAGTGACTTTGTCACAGAATTTGTTTTTCTTTTGGTCAGACTTCAGTAACATTTTTATTAGTGTCAAGATACTCAAGAAATGAACTAGCATGACTCTGTTTAACGCCAGCTTGTATTCTGTGTTTGTAATTTTATCTTTTATCTATCTATTTCTATCAGTTATGATAACATTTTACACAATCTGGGGACATGGTGACCCCTTAAAACGAAGCTACAGTAGCACAGTACATGTGTTCTTGCCAATTTGCATATGTTTACATGCTGTGAAAAGATTGATTTTCCCTTTTCTGATTGATGAGTCAGCCAATAATTCATAAGGAAAACATATAGATTTGAAGAAAGCCTGAAAAAATAAACCCTATTTGTGTAAATGTGTTTTTTTCTTCTTCTTTAACCATTTTACGACCCCTCAGATTTATCTAGCCACTCAGCAATTAACTTAATGAGTACCATTTTAGTACTACCAATAGGAATGATGGCCAAAACTAAACAGAATTATCATAAAACATCCTTCACACATTCTTCCTTCTCATCCCTTTGTTAAATAAGGAATCTAACACGTTGCATGACGCATTGCTTGTACGATGATCTTATCCTTGCTTGTGGATGAACAAATATTACAATAAAGCAGAATATTGCAACGGTACAAGTGATGAATTAAGCAAACAGCTGCACGCTCTTCATGTATAATTCTATGCAACACTCTTACTATGCACGAGAACACACACTGTATGCTACACTAGGAGCTACAACACCATCATGGCACTGCACAAAGCAAAATATACAAGCATGCACGCGTTCCCACACTGTCGTCTGATGGATTATACATGATAATGTAGATCCACACATCTGCACAGGCAAATCACCAAGATGGATGGACTCCAGGCTATTCTGTTCTGGATTTGGCTTGGAACAGCTTTGGTATCCATGGTATTGCATGGTCTTTATTATGTTCCAACAGCATGCATAATCCCTTTGTCACACAACTGTAAAACTGATGGTAGCACATGCATTTTTCAAAGATTTAGACACAAACCCATTTCTATGTTCAGATCTTACATGATAACACATGAAGATCTGAATAGTACGTAATACACAAAACTGTCCACACAGATGACCAATGTTAAGTCAAAGAATTCCATGCAACAGTTGACAGCATGCAATATTTTACAGAATCCATGGCTCTCGTTTTATCACGACATGTCGAGTGTCAAGAACATCCAATGGCACACAAACGTCATCATCAGAAGCAACATTAAGGCTCTACTCTATATGGCGCACACGTCAGCAGCAAACTACAGCTTCAGACTAGCATCTGATCAGCTGTATACCTTGTTTCCATCAGCTGGGTTGTGGATTACAGTGGTTTGAGGCTCCTGATTCGAGAGGACCAAGAGTAGGAAGAGAGGTTGGTGCAGAACGAAAGTGAGTTAGGATGAATGTTTTGACAGAAAAGTATTTTGCAAGAAAGGAAAAGAAAAAAGAAAAGTGGTGAAGAAGTAGTGGAAATTGACATAATTGGGGAAAGCAAGTCGGTGCTAAAAACAGGATAACTACAGCATACTGCAGCACTATTATAGACAGATGGGATGGGATGGAAGTTGTGACAATTCCCTGAACATCAAGTAAAGTATATCACGTCATTCACCACAGATGATCAAGTTTTACCCAACTGATGGCAAGATGACCATAACTGACATTAAACACAGACACCATGGTAAATGATCTGTTAACAGACGTCCATCTGCCTTTCCCGGCAGACAGCCGTAGAATACAAACATTTTTTCTACAGCTAAAACATCCAGAAAAGGTTTACATGACCACGTAAAAGGCAGGGAATTGACCAATCACACACAACTTTACAGAACATCAAACATGTACCTGTTACTCTGAAGAGATTAAAGAAATCATCAAAACCGGATATGACAGAGAGGTGACAGAAGTAAATCGTCAGGCTGGATTTCCCACTCACACGTACAGTCTATTGCAAAACTGGTGCTGTACACTGTGTCCCAGCTGACATGTGTTACATCATGTAACTTTGACTGAAACCCCTAAAGGGCAAGGCTGGGCTGTCTGCAGGTGAACTCTCTGTCACAGTGATGATCATGTTTTCTGAGAGAAGTACATGGTCCCCAGTCCACCTCAGCATAATGCCACTGTTGCCATTGCTGGATCTGTGCTGTAGGCGTGCGTGGCTACAGTGCACGTGACTGTTCTTGTACATAGAAGCAAAGGGAAAGGAATTTTTCGGGGCGTCCCGGGTTCTGGAAGTAAAAATATCATATTTTTTTGCATAGACCGTGTTAGGTGACCGACACTTCTAGGGTCTGGATGGCTGTGGAACTCTTGTGGTTGAATTATCATTTTTTTTAAAAACAGCGTCAGAAAATATCTTGTCAGAAAACGATGACTTTACTTTTGTTCCAATTTTGTTCCATTATCAAACTGTTATCAAGCTAACTACCAGTGGAAGCTTAAGATTTCGCTCTTTAACCGAATGACCAATTCATTTCTGGATTCTGGGTCAATTCTGGATGAATTCAGTAAGTAGGGTGTGGTGATTTTTGTACCCATCAGCAATGGTGCTGTGATTTAAATGTCTGCCGGGCTGAAGCTCACAGGTAATGTAGTTTTCAGAGCTATTTGGGATAACAGTATAGTATAACATAAGCCTATAATATTATTGATTTATCCAGAAGACTCGAATAACGAATTAACAAATATTGAGATTATCATTAAAATTATTATTTACAAATTATTTACAGTGGCAAGAAACAACTCAATAGCAAACCAGTGTTGTCTCCATTCTGGTTGACAACAAAAGCTTGAAACCTTTGGCACCGGTATAGTAGCCACTGTAGACATGCAATGGCCCCAGTGTTGCCATTGCAGCCATCATCAACAACAAAGGAAAATGTAGCCCATGTACAGCAATGTGGCAATGCAATAAAGCAATCCAGAAGTGCGTGTGGACAGCTCGTGTTACACAACCACTAAAGACATTTGTGGTTCTTAAGCTTTATGGAAAAAAAACAATCACCATCCACAATAAAGTGAGAAAGGAGTTCAACAGAGCTGCATAATCAGGACAGATGCTACTGAAAGTATGGACAGATAGATAGTTAGATAGAGACAGATAGTCATGCAAACATGCAGGCAGCAAGGCAGGCAGACAGTGTACCAGAGAAGGAGTGGGGACAGGCTCTTTGGGGCTGGTGACCACATTGGCCTTGTTGTTGATCTGGAGGGACAGACAGGTAGACAGACGGGACAGGGCAGAAGTGACAAGGCTTAGTGTTCAAACAAGCGCTCTTCAAGCAGCCGCTGTGGAGGGAAAAGTGGAACACTGTGCTCAAGAGTTGCTGTCGAGAATGGCGAGTCAGTCCATCACTGCGTACGTCAAACATGTGTGACCCATCCAGCACAGAAAGCTTCAGCTTTTAGTTTGAACAGGGTAAACAAATAAACCAAAACTATATAAACATAAAAGAAAAGGTTAATAAACTAAGTTGGATCATTCTTAACAGAGGCCAGCTAGAGCTAGATCAAGAGAGACAGACACTCTGGAGTGAAACAAATGACCCAATTACTCTGTAGAAGAATGATAAATTAGGTAAAACTCAGAACTGACTTTTCTACTTGTTACAGAAGTGCTGCCTTCTGCAAGTACCACGGTAAAACTAGATTATGGTATTCTGTTTGCTGGTTCCCAGATCCTGACGACCATAACTCTGATCAGCTGTTCCTGTGTCTGTTAGACGCCTGAGATGATACAGTGTTCTCCAAGATATTGATGCTCAACATATGTTTTCCCGTTCTATCTTTGCACAAGAAATTACATCAAAGTCCTCATTTGACTGAATGGGTTTACAGAACTATGGGACAAAGAATCCTGATAGAAAGTTATACATAACATCTGAGTCTACAGCCACGCTAGCAGCACAGCAGGCTGTACTTAGACACAGTGGTGATTTGAGCTAACTGCTTATGTCAGCATGCTAACATGCTCACAGAGACTAAGTCAATACGCTGATGTTTAGCAGTTGGCTGGCGAAGATGTGAACCATTCCGGGAACTACAAGATACACCAAGATCAGCTCCTGTATCTTTTCGCTCGTACTTTCTGTGTCAAGGTCACACATCGACAAGCTGAAAAGTTGAATTATCATAAACTCCAAATGCAGCAGCAAAGGGCTGTGCGGCAGCCGGCCTCCCTCTCACTTGCCGAGGTGGTTACACCGAAAACAGTAAGAGGCGGTAGTAACGGCTCACTGTCTGAAAGCAGCTTTTATGTTTATCATATTCACAAAGCTAATTTAGCGTGTTAGCATGCTAACATTTGATAATTAACACTAAACACAAAGTGCAGCTGTGGCTGAGGGGAATGTCACCACCTTTGCAGGTATTTGGTCGTAAGTTTTGGATAAACTGTCTTTTTGACCCGATCTTTGATGCCATCACTATCTGTGCTACTCCCCGTCGCTTAGAAGAGAGTTGATGATGTTTGGTTAATATTCCAATTCACTGGTTAATGCTCCTCTTTGAGGTGGTAAAATACAATTATAAATACCAGTAGGCTTCATAATTATCTGTTGTGTTTCTCAACTTTATCCAAAAATGGGTGTTACAAAGGGGTGTGTTGAAATTTAGAGACATTTATATTCAGGCCAGAACAGCACAATCTAACATCCTTATGTCACATGATATTATCTGGGAAGTAAACATGGTACTGTGACCCATTTTTGCATTTAGTGCAAGCAAAACTTTGCGCAATATCACAGGTGAAGTCATTTGGTCCAAACATGCCAGTAAGCTGCAGGGACTCATGTTCCT
Source organism: Oplegnathus fasciatus (assembly GCA_003416845.1). Lineage (NCBI taxonomy): Eukaryota > Metazoa > Chordata > Actinopteri > Centrarchiformes > Oplegnathidae > Oplegnathus > Oplegnathus fasciatus. Next base: position 435,027 of record NTHP01000041.1, on the reverse strand, counting down.
TTGTTCCTTCCACTTCTGGAGAAAAGATAAAACTGATAAACTGAACTGTTCATCTGAATGAATTTCGGTTGAGTTTCTGTTCAGCTGAGTGACTCACGGTGCACTGTAAAAATATTTGGAATCAATTACAAGCAGCTGAAACTATCTTATTCCCCCAACAAAGGTACATTCACATTGGCTTTACTGAGTGGGTACATGTATTGTAGGATATTTGGGGTCCATCCTGCGAGCTAATATGTAGAATACTGTGTAGCCACTGAGTATGCTATATAAACTCCGTACTGCTTTCAGAAACCTGGAACATGCTAACTGTGTACAGAAAGTGACTGACAATAAGGAAAGCTTGGCAATGACAGAATCACGTATGCAAGAATACGAGTCAGGTTACTCTTTGTTCCATGAGAGCATCCCATCCCATGATGAAAACCAGCACCACAGGATAAGACTCATAAAGACAGGCCCAGTAAGAGACTCAACAAAGCAGGAAAAAGGAAATGAATCAGTGTCTTCAAAACAATACGTTGGACTGTTGCCAATCAGGTCTGATAAGAATCTGCTACGAGTCTGGTTCTACAGCTATTTTACCATTTTACCTGTGTTACTATAAACCGATGACAGCTACAGCACCATTTCCCCCCACTCTAAGGTACAAGGAGCCATTTGATACTAGGTGGGAAGAGTCCTGAAAAAACAAACAAACTACATACTACAATTTCTCTAAGATTCATACTTGTGCTGGGGACACACAACATGACTCTTAACTTGAGCCACAATATTTCATGGAAACTGATTTTCCAGTTTATATGGGGTTGGTGCTTTTTACACAGGTGCTCTTGCAAAGTGGGACTTCTCGGCTTCAGACTCCAATTCAATCAGGAACAGGAATCAGTTTGTGTGTCGTAGTCTGAACTGGCCTCCTGCACAGGTTAGTTCTAATATTATGGTGCCATTCGGCCCAGTAAGTGTACACGTACTGCAGACAGGCATACCATTGCTATGTCTCCAGCGTCAATACACAAACACTGTATCTCCAAGTTGAAACCATTAAGGGGCTCTTACACAGACGCTGCACTGGAACTTGTTTAGAGAAGACGTTTATTTAAGTAGGTAACTGCCTTAAAATCTGAATAAAGTGGTGCATTTAATGCTGTTATCAAAGGGAGAGACTGGTGTCGGTCCTACTGGATTTGGTAAAAGTTTAATATTTCAACTGATTCTTGAAAAAAATTTTTTGAAAGAGCAGTCAAATCTCCTCTATTTGCACTGATGGAAGATTAAATTAAAGTCTTTTCGTTGATCTGCTCAACATCGATGTGGGCAGAGTGGCATTTTTTTTATGCTACTGTGTTAAAAATCTACCTATTACTGTGTGCTGTATGTGTTACAATGGCTTTTCAGTTCATTAGCAGGGAAACAAGCTGGTCATCTAACATGATTGTTGCTCATTAACAATATCAGATGCAGGGCTGGATCTGGATTTTAGAAAAGACTAAGGTCATGAGTCAGATAATCTGGACTAAAAAGAAGGTCTTACATTTTTTTGAATTGATTGTTTCCCTTTATTGGGTCCAAACGTTGTCCAATTTAAGTGTGTATCTGAAATAGATTAAAGATACTGGAATCAGTCAGTAAAATACACACCTGTGTACATTTTAACTGTAGAATCGTAAGTCCACCCAGGTTGCAAAAACTCCCAAATGTCCAAAATAAAAGCCTTCTCTCACTCTGTGATGTTTTCACTGTCTGTTCAGTCATGCAGTGCCTCCCCAGACTTAAGCAGCATTGTGGTGGAATTTAAATACAAGGACTTTTCTACTGCTAACTACTGTACCCACTGCAGGTGTCAGTCTGGCTAACAAGCAGCAGCAAGCTCGGGCCTACCCACAAATATTCTGTACTGTCCGTCTTCCTTTTCTGCGTTGAGCAGCCACAACAGAACACAACAAGAGGGAAAATGAACCTATTGTATGCCTGACTGTACAACCCACCCACACACACACACTACAGCGCAGGCTTATGCAGAGGCTCATATGCCATAAAAACATGAACAAAGTGACAATATGTAATCACATTAAACCTAATAACATTAAATAGGTGATCAATATTAACCCACAAAAGCATTTAAGTGTCTTTAGTAGTAATTGAAAGAAGCTATATTCAGTTAATTACATTTTTCAATGTACCTTCGCTCATTAAGAGCTGGTGTGATAGCACTTTCCAGCACTACATCAAGTCACACTAATGAAAGCAGTAACAGTAGTTAGTTTGGATTTAAAAAGTGATGTGGGTAGTTGAGAAAATGTAAAAATCGTGATCGAAAAGGCAAATAAAAGAACTGCCACCAGCCGGAGCTCATCGACAGAAAGAGAGACACATGAATCCTCCAGACAGGCTTGATTAAAGGGGAAGTGTGTTCAGAAGAGAAATACCTCAGAACCAGAGCCAAAATGAGCCTGAGCCCTCAAAAGAGAAGCACTTCAAGATGACGCAGTGTGATTCAGAGGATTGCTGATGTCAAATCAAATGATGAGGAATTACCTCCAACTCTGCAGCTCTACGGAGCTTTTTAGTCTTTTTTGGCTCACATAGTCCCAGTGAAAATCTACTGTGGATTATCTACAACAACCAGGTAATTGTTTCTGGAAACAAATGTTGCTGTTGAGTTTTTAGAGCTTTAGGCAGCAAAAATAAAACTCTGTTCACCTGCATTGTGTGAGGCAAATATATTTCATACAAATGAAATTCACTAGATACCGCTAGGGTTAAGTGAGAAAATGCTTCTTTTTTTTTAGCGATTTGCGTGAAGTAACCCTTTAAAGGAAAAAAAAAAATAAAATCCAGATATGATGGTGTTGGGAGAAGAATAACAGAGACAGTCTGGCTCATCAACATCCTAAACAAGGGTGAAATTGAATGACAGATTTAGAGGCGTAGGGTGGAAATAAGAGAAACACACACACACACACACACA
>NTHP01000041.1:409834-431764 GCA_003416845.1 Oplegnathus fasciatus | reverse complement strand
ACACACACACACACACACACACACACACACACACACACACACTCTTTCCTTGGTGGTATCAGTGGAGGATTTTCATCATATGACAGCTGAGTGGAGAATAGCAGAGAGATGAAGCCCATCTCCCACCCTCGAATCATAATTTAATCATCAGTTATTAGTTTCCAACAGTTTCCTCGGCTCAGACAACAGATGCTCCTCCTTCTCTCACACAGATCGACGGTGCAGAGGGGGATAATTATTGGGAAATATCTGTCACACCCACTTAGGAAAGACTGATTTCACTGAGGCAACTTGAGCTCCTATTTTTAATCAAAGCAGTAGTGTTGCTTGTGTTCACTGACAATGCTACAGTATTCAAAGAACAACACTTGAACATGAGCTGAAACCTGCTGAGGAGCAGTGTGATACGCACTACAGTAGTATATAAAACAGTAGTAAAGGACGTGTAAGCTTTCTGTACAAGAAATGAAAACAGAGATGTGTGAAGTGCGAGAGGGAGGCTGAACTTACTTTGACACCATCTGGTTTTTTGTTCAGCAGGCTCTTGGCTGCTGTTGAGAAAAAAATAACAATGCAAGGAAATCAGTGGGCAGCTGGAATTAACACACACACACACAGACACACAAACAGACACAGACACACACACACACAGTCTATTCAAGGCTGGCCAATTACTAGCAACCTCAAAGTGGTCACTGCTAGAATTGGAAGCAGAAGAGAAAAATGCAAATGAAGTCAGGAGATGAAGTAAAACTTAGTGAATCATGAGCCTGGAACATGCAATTAGATCCGTGTGACAAGACTGTAGGAGACACTGTCAGCAGCGCCGGGCAGTCAGAGCAGCAGTGTCCAGGGAACTGAGCTCTTTAGCTTCTCTGTCCACTTTCACTCAAACACAAAACACCTTTGATTTGAGAGAGTGAAATCAAATCACGTGAGGGGTGATTGTGTCTTCAGCTTCTGGTGGCCAATGAAGACCGCTCCGCTTTCCAGTGAACATGCAAGGACAGTCTGAGACACGAACAGATGATTGGTAGTGGCAGGGAGAGCAGCACGGGGGTTTCGGAGGTTTGTGCATCCTCTACGACAGTGAGGGGTTTATTGGCAGGAGTGATTTGTCAAACCATAGACAGCATGTTTAGTAACTGATAGAGGCTTTGCAGCGACAGCGAATATCTTTTAGCAGCCATATTGGAGGAACATTTTTTGTGAAAAATTAAGAAAAAAAAAAGGGAATAAAGTGTAATATCCAGTCAGTACAGCTCAAACCAAATGGTCTCATCAGGTGCAGTTGTTTTGTGTTTAGGCAAAGCCATGACTCAAAAGCCCCTCTGTGTAGAATTTTTAAATTACTCTAATGACATCAGGTTTTGTCTTTTCCGGTTAAACTACTACGAGTCACAAAAATTACAAATTTTAAAATCCTGACGTTCAAAATCACGTTAAAAACTAAACTGTAGTGATATCCACTGTCCCAGACCTTCCTGACACTTACAGATGTAAGACAACGATCTAAGAAGGATTCCTGGTACTGGACATGCAGATGACATCGACCATTTTTGTGCTCTGTTGGTTTTTGTAACTATCAATACCTGAAAAACTGTGACTCATAAATACATAACACACATCATATAAAAAGTGTGGCAAAATAATTGAAGCAGAAGGAATCCAAAGCAACTAACAAAAGAACTTTTTTAAGCTTCTGCATTACGACACTATTAAGATTTAACACTAATATTTCACTATAAGATTGTTGGGACCTGAACTATTCAAAACCAAATCTATACATATAACAAAATGTTAAATTACACACAGCCATGCTTGTGTTTTTTCTTCAGTCAACCAAAATATTTTTTAACATACAGTATACAAGTAACTAATATGTACAAATACACACACTAATTGTTACACAGGTCTTAAATGTAATGATTGTATATATCATGTATTATTCTACAAATAAACAATAACAGCTCTATACAGATACAGTATTTTATACAAGTGTACTACATGTATGTACACATACACCTAAATTATTCTAAATATAAGACAAAGAACTACGTTGTAATTTGGCTATTCTAATGTTCTAGCAATTGAAATATGTAAATCTCCGGCCTATATTCATTATTCATGAAATGCATAGATTAAGGCCTGTATTCAGAAAACTCATAGCCAGGTTTTATGGCAACAGTGGCTAAATAGCCACTATCCCACACGTCATGCTTTTACAGTGACAGTGCCACCACTTTCTGATCATTTGCATGTCCTGTTTTTTTTTTTACATATAAAATGTTTTCTTTTCCTCCAATATGGCCACCAATGGATGCACCGTGTCAGCTGAAAGCTCTATACTGGTGCTTTAGTAGACATGCCTCAGTACCAAACCTGACCGTATAGTCTGACACGGTGTGTGTGCCAACTATGCAGAGAACTCTTACCTTACACAGGAGTTACCACACAAGAGGGGGAAAGAAGAAAAACAAAAAGTGAACACTAAGGGCGGGATTACACTGAGACTGAATACTGCACACTGACAGTTTAGAATTTACAAAAATAAAGTGAACATGAAGAAAACAAATGTAAGCTCAACTGCCATTTGTCATGAAGAGAAACAATCAATAATGTTAAGTTCAAGTGATTTGCCCTTTAAAGGGACCTGAAGAGGAGACTGTATCGATCTGTGTGGTCATTCAGTCTCCGTTGATAGCAACTGAAAAGGGAGGACAAACGGAGCTTATTGGGCTCTAAAGGTCAGCTGCACTCAAAAGACCAACATCTTAAACAATACCTAAACACATAATAAAGACGGAGTTAAGGAGGTGTCAACAAACTGTCATCAGTAAATGTGTGTCTGCCTAAAAGGACAGCATGTAGCACTGTCTTGTAAGGGACCATTATTGCAGGCAGGACTGGAAGGAAATGTGAGCATTAGCCGTCAATCTTTATTACAACTGGTTCAGTCCTACCTGAGAAGTTGCGAGTGGCGAGCATGGTAGTCAGGATAGCACCCTAGGGAGAGAGAAATGGACACTGAGAGGAACAACCTCCTATGTTTACATAGGCTGAAAGGTTAATGATTAGATATTCTGGCGGCCATGACTGGATTTGGCTGATTGTTGTAGCATTCATCAGTTTAAAAGCTAAGTGGTGCCAGTGTTTTCAACTGTCTCATCAGAGTTGAATGCAGCACCTGAAAAACAGGTCTTCTGAGGGATTTGCTCCATCTTGTATAGCAGCTCCGGCTGTCACTCACCTTGAGTTTCCTTCTAGCGTTGAATTTCTTCAGGCACTCCACAGTCTCCTGTCTGTGCATCATGGACGCCACAGTGGAGCGTTGCTGTAAACACAGAGAGAGACAGCGCGGTGCTCAAAAGGTACGCTCGCAGACAAGTTTTAGTAAGAAGACCTGCCTCGGTTGCATTGAGGACTGAAAGAGTGTTTGTACGAGTGTGACACCTACGCAGATCCAGGGGTGTTTGAGTGCATCTGTGGCGGTCACTCTCTTGGCTGGATTAATGGTCAGCATCTTGTTGATCAGGTCTTTGGCCTCTGGAGTCACTGTGTCCCACTCAGGAGAAGGGAACTGTTTGAGGAATGACATCACAGAAACCAGTTATAGTGTCCAACCAACCATCTACAGATATTGATCTGATATTTCTTGTCACTGTTCTAAATTTAGACTGTTTTTGTTAAGGCAAAGTTCTTTATTTAAGACTGATGGATGGTGCACTTTGGCATATATTGTTAAATGGAAAAAAGGTAAAAACATGTTCATATTCCCCAAATTAAAAAGCCACGCTGGGGAGTTTTCTTCCAAACAAACAAAGTTACATTAGTTAGTTAGTGGTGGAACTGTGTGAAAATAGTGGCAGGAATGAATATCGCGTCACCTGCGTCTCTCACACGTGTCCCCACTCATCAAAACATTGCCCCATAGTACTACTAGTGGTCAAAAACTTCACATGGTATCAAAAAAGGGGTTTTGGTGTCAGTACCAAAAGTAAGGTATTATATTGGCGCTTATACTGAACATTTTCAAACAATGCCCAGTGTTGTGGGCGTGTGTTTGTGATGACGTGTCACATCCCCCAATGTGTCCTGGCTGCAATTACACATCAACTGTGTTCTGATATGCATGTGCATGTAAAATGTGTTGCTGATTCCTGATGTCTTAAATCAAGTTCCTTATAAGGATTCAGCTTTTTCACCTGCCCTCACATCAGCTTTACTTCTGTTATCTGCTTTTATGCTGTCATATAAGCTAAGTATCTATCTATCAATCAATCAGTCTAAAAACTGAGAACTAAACTATTTCATCTTTATTATTGAAATCTCATATTAATTTTCCCTCACAGTGACCCTAATGCTGTGTCATCTTTTGCTATCTATTGTTTGCTGTATCTTTGTTCTGTGTCTTTGGGGTTTTAGCGTTTAAAATATCTGTTGTGGCTGTAACATTCATTCAAATAATGTTTATTTACATTTGATTTCAATTAAAAAAGAGAAAGAGAGAGTGTGTGTGTGTGTGTGTGTGTGTGTGTGTGTGTGTGTGTGTGTGTGTGTCAGTATAAAACTCACATCATAAGCTCCAGCTTTAATCTGCTGGTAGAGTCTGTGCTGATCCTCATCCCAGAATGGAGGATATCCCACCAGGAGGATGTAGAGGATCACACCTACACACACACATACACACACACACATATACACACATACACACACACACACACACACACACACACATACACACATACACACACATATACACACATACACACACACACACATATACACACACACACACACACACACACAATGGTCAAAGTTAATCATGACAGAGCTCTCACATTTGTGACCCATAAATAAATAAAGCTGACACACTAAGAACATACAACGATATTAATGACTGAATTATCAAATCCACAACTTTGCACCGACAGTGTCTAAGGTGTGTATAAGGTGAGACATATCATGTGATGTCTAAATAAAGAGCAGTGTGGTAACAGACGCACACGAAGTGCTTGTGTTTGCTGGTGTTGCCAGAGACGGTGGTTTTTGATTGGCTGGCCGGATGCCAGGAAAAGATGAAAGGCCCTCTATCTGACGCCGGGACTGTCTGACCACAAACACAACACCGACTATTGTTCCTGTGGACTCAGTGAGTCAGCACAGGTGTGTGGAACGGATCATATGTGTGTGTTTTAGACACTGTGTGTGCGTTTGACATCTCAGGCCCAGGTGGCCTGGCCCATCAGAAGGGTGTGCAATGAGCATCAGCAATGGTTAATTCAAGAGGCTGGAGCTGTCTGTACTCATCTGTGGTACATAAACTAGAGAGTACCACACACACGCTTGCACACAAACTACAGCAGAAAGGACCGAATCAACCGACATTAAACTAAAAACTGAATTTGAAAGCCATTTGAAAAGAGACGTTATACTGTGTATCATCATTTCCACTGGCCCAGCCATCTTTAGACTGTATCACTTGGCTGCAGAACACCAATGTTGGTGAAAGGCAAAAACTAAATGACATTTACACTAGGGGCTGTTTTTATTTGAAATTTGAACATGCTAAATGAATAATCATGACACCAAACCATTGGAAAAGTAATGTGTGGAAGCAATTTGGATTCGACACCAAAGATGGAAAAATCATGGATTTGTAAAATGCAACTGACTTACAGCAACATTACCATGGCAACAAATGGATTGAGTGACCCGTTAGCTTGTCATTCAAGCAGAGCCAGAGCCAGTATATTTTTTATATTGTATAAACAGTATATACAGTATATTATACATTATATTATCATTATTGTACTGTATATTACATTATATAAGTATTTATAATAAAGAAAAAGTAGTCCCTTTGATAATCCCCAGAGAAGGTCTGTGATTGGCTGTTTCAGGCCATGAGACTGGTGTGCAACTAACAACAAGCAGCTGCTCCTCGAGGCTTCCCCCAGTTAAACTAATCAACAGTTAAATTAGCCCAGAGTCTTACCACAGGCCCACATGTCCACCGGCTTGCCATAGGGGTCTTTCCTCAGCACCTCTGGGGACAGGTACCCTGGTGTCCCGGCAAAACCTGTAAAACACACACACATAAACACAGTATACAGAACAACCCCTTTATTTTAATAAAAGCTTTGGCCGCACCACATATTTCAATTTGTTTAGCCTGACACTGAATTCACCACCTTCTGTATGTCGAAGTCTATCAAAAGCTTGTTAGGACCCTCTCCTGAATGCAAAGCATTTCACAGTTGCTAAGGATCAGTGGTCCCATAAAGTAAAGTTTATGAGCCGAGGTTAACAAGCTCCAAGGAAAACATCCCTTTGTGGGTATGTAGTTTGGCTCGTGAGCGGCAACATGCAGCCTACTTTTAAAAAAGCCTCAAAGTACCGGCAGACCCTTTGGGCAATGAGACGTAGTACGACTCGTAGTAAAGTCGGAACACAAAGTGAACTGGTTCCAGATGGAGGCTGGAGCTGGGGGAATAGACCAATTATTTCTCTCTTCTACGGGGAATAGGGAGAAGAAATAGGCCTGAAATATATTCAATCCGAACTTGATATAAGAGCCGAGAGCAGTGGCACACCTAGTCCCTTTAGATAGACAGACAGGGCTTTGATGATAAAATGCCATTTTGCCGTAGAAATACAAAACTAGGACAAAAACATTTCCATTGGTCTATTTTCTTTGATCGCCTCAGTGAGACCTTTCCTGAGAAAAGTAAGTGCACAAATGTTACATTGTCATCTGGGAGAAAATTAAACATTTAGAAATGTCTGAATTTGGATTTGTGCATCAGCAAAATCCTGGAGAAGATACAGGTAAAAAAAAGAAAAGTAAAATGCAAAGGGGTTTGGATATGGGATTTGTCTTCAGTATGTACGTAGTTACTTTTCATGAATAAATGTTGTCATTGTTCCCTTGAACACTGACACTCTCCTCTGTCAATGTATATACAGATATTTGTGCTCTGTTGAAAACCTGTGGACAAACAGCCAAAAACACCAATTGCTTGTAGCGTCAAACTTTTTCTTTTAATATAAACAGTCCTGGAGCGTGAACAGTACCGCCAACATGCCAACTGAAGGCATTTCCACGTAGCCCAGCTAAGACATGTGGTGATTATGCCATAAGTTTGTAAATAAAGCGAGTGAAAACGAACAAGGATTCAACATTCATGAGCCGCTCCTGTGTCATTTCATTCTAAAGAACACACTCTGCCTACAAATACACAAACCTCATTCAGATCCTGAATTTCAATGTCAGATATTGAATATCATATTTTTGTCCCGCCAACAAGCCAATCAGGTCGATAACATATTTCATTGAAATGTATTCATCAAAAGCATTGAAAATATGAATGCCAAAATTACCACAAACTAATTGAGAAAGTTGTGTGTACTCACCGAACCACGCCTGCTGGTCTCCCTGCACTTCAATGGCCAGGCCAAAGTCTGCCAGTTTAACCGCTGCCCCCTTCAACTTGCTGGCTAGGAGCAAATTCTCTGGCTTGGAGTGAAGAGAAACAGATAAAAACTTTCAGTCCCTTACACTAATAACAGTGACATCATTTCAAAATGAAAACCGTCATGTCTTGTGTTGTCTTGTGTTTTTGTTACGGGCAGCTCACAGGCATTTAAGCAGCAGGAAGGGTTATTAAAGTTCACAGAGTAATATCATTAAGGACTGATGTCATACCGTGAGTTTGGACTAATAGCTGAGCTAGAGGCCAACTGTAGCAGCTGTGCAGTCTAACAGATAAACGTTTACTGGAGGAAACCTGTCAGAGTCAGAGTCCAGCCTCTACACACAAGAGACTCGACACACACAAAGTCACGACTGACTCATGTTGAGCCTGATCACATTCCGGTCCAGTCAGGGGCCACGGCCGATGCTGCGACCAAATTGGGCGCGCGAGCCTGGCCGGTGGAGACGGAGCGGGTGAGAGAGGCGGACGGTGACTCATGCCAAACCCCGGCAGGAGGAGGGAGGGCGGGGCTTCGGGAAAGGTTCGGAGAGGATGAATAATGTATTCGCTGACATTTTCAAAGCAGTTTCCTTGATGGTGCCAAATTGGGAATTATTCAAAATGACTGAGCAGTAATTTAATAACAACAAAATGGGAGGAGGCCGTTGATCAAAAGGGAAGCTGCTTTTTTATTTTGTAATAATTGTCAACAACAGTGGTCATCCTGGCTATATGTTATGAGGGGCCACGCAAGCCATAAGTCACTCTGAGCCTCTCACATACTGTTCCTATATTTCACTTCCACACATAGATGTATACTTTTCTGTCACATGTGAAAAGACAACTTGGCAACATTAGGTGCCCCGTTTTTGCTCAGGGCCCTTGTCAGGGCGATTTACACACTGGGTAAAAGAAGAGCCCTTATATATATATATATTCTACAAGATGGCTGAATCTTTGTCAATTATCCAACTACAACTGGACACCATGATGGTCTATGAAGGTGTCCATTTGGGGCAATTCAGAACAGGTAAACAGGTAAACAGTGCTTTTAGACGTGGTTGGACGACACCTCATATGCACTACAAAGTATACAGCTAAACAGAACAGTGCACAACAAAATGTTTAACCTTTTCAAAACCAACAAAAGGAAAATCCATCAGTGAAAGTTTAGCCTCCAAAGAGTGTTTTATATTTCCACTTTTTTATAGATCTCCTTTGTTCTACGATCCGAGCTATGACATAGTTTATTGCATGGATAGCTGATCAAATAGATCAGATTTTTTGTTATAGGGTTGATTAGCCTATTTCTATTCATAGCCACACCTGGGACTGGATGAGTAACACTTTTCGTATCGCTTGTGAATTTGCAATTGACACAATTTCCACACTTTAAGATCCCAATAGGAGTGTTGTAGGGGTACGTGCGCTCCAGTCCTTTTTTCCTCTAAAGTTTGCTGTCCTGATTCAGCCGCGAATTGCTGGGAGATGTGTGAAGAATCCCTTTTTATCCCAATAGGTGTGTCATCAGTGTTTTGTATACAGGTAATGTGCAACAGCAAATTAACTTGCTGTCTTTAACATCCCTCCCTCCTAAAGGTAATGATTTGTTTGTTACAGAAGAAAATATTCTAGTTATGGATCATTTTTTAAATGATATGGCTTCCTGGATCTATATCCTCTTACACCTGAGAGGCTAAGCATTGAACAAATGCAAAAAGAAGCCACATGGAGCTGTACAGAGAACTTGGTGATCACATTCAAATTGTATCATGGTTTCTGTCAATCTCAAGATTTGCTGAAGACTTAATACTAATATATTGGAGGTCTTTTCTTCTGACTGGACAAAGAACCAGACCTGGACACCTGTTGCCTCTAAATGTCCTGACTGGTCAAAACGGCAAAACCACACAGTGTATTTAAGAAAAGTCCTTTGTAATACTGCTGCTGCTTGCTGTAGTTGTGTTGTGTGTTTCTTGTCCTCCTCTTAAATACATACAGTATATTGTATTCATACATACATGATGGACATTCTCACCCAGTGAAAATAAATGTATGTGAGAGGCACAGAATCGCATATGGCTTATACAGCTCTTCATACACCGCCTACACATCACCTACACATGCTTTTTAATGCTGCCTGAGCTATTCAGTCCAGAAGGCATCAGATATGTCCTTCACTGAAATCAATTGAAATCCATTTCCATCAGTCAGTCAATGTTCACATTTCAAGGTTGCTTGAGCAGTTAGCAGAGCGTGTGTGAATTCTGAGTCGTGCAGTTCCTCAAACCTTTGTTGTGGGCAAAGGTTTGAGGAGGGAAGGAAAGACGGCAAAAGGGAAAAGAGGAGAGAGGGAGGAGTTGGGGTAAATGCATTCAACAGCATCATGCAGTCATTGCAAACACTCCCCACCATCACCATTACCCTAGCCCACTGCAACCACCCCTTCTCTCCCCTGGAGAACAAATCATGGAACCTGGAGGGTAGGAAATGGTTGAATGAGTGAAAGGTAGGAAAAGAAGTTTTGAGTTTGATCATGTCAGAGACTGTGTACCAAACCCCAACCCCTAAACACCGAACTATGGCAGGGGTCGAGAGGCACTCACCCCTCAACCTAACCTAACTGCCCAAATGTACTGCTGAGCACTGGAAACACAGTGACATTTCTAAAAAGAAGTCTTATAAGGTGGTCAGATGATCAGACAGTTTTTAAATGAACCCTCAGAGAAAATCAAGGCCAACTGTGAAATTATTACCCGATTGTTGTTGACATCCATTACAGTTCACAGTCCCACTTAATGGTTCAACGGTGACCTACCGTACTGCGTGCACACTTTCGTTTTCTACAGCCACATATTGCTGTTTGACTCACAGCTGGAGCACTTCTACGACTTGGACCGGCATGAAACTCTCCCGGTTGAATCATCAGTATAAAGGATGAACAACTGAATTACTCTGGTTCAGCAACAAAAAAGTCAAGAAGGCACAAGCCAGTGAACATGAAAACTTCAGAGGAGAAGTTAACTACGCCTCCCAAGCAAGAAACATCCAATCACCAAGCTTTTAAATTCTGTTACCTGCAGCGCTGACAGTGGAAGCTAAAGATTATGCTGTTGTGAAAACTGGTAAAACATTCTGCAGATTAAATCAATTCACTTTCACATTCTGGATCGAATTTTGGATCAATTCCACAGCTACGGTGTCGTCTTTTGTTCTCAACTGCAACGTCAAGATTTGAATTTGCTCCCACTGATTCACTCCTTTTAATGCTTCTTTGCCATACTAATAGCGGCCGAAGCTTGTGGGTATTGTAGTATAGACCCGCCTGCTGAGCCAAACTGACGTTGAAATCATTAAAACTGGTGGCCGTAACATAAACCTACAGGATTGTTACATTATATGGGAGAGTCCTGTGTTTCTTTGTTAACTAACATAGAGGACATTAATCAAAGAAAAATGGGAATGCAGAATGTGGACACACTTCCAGAACCAGCAGCTCCTCCCACTTTGCAACTCTATTATTTTGTATGACGTTATCACATACAGACAGACACATGGCTGGGTTTCTGCATGTGTGTACAATGTACAGTTCATATTAGATTGATCAGAATTTATGCTCCCTCCTTGTTGCTGTTGTGTATTACCTGTAATTGGATTCTGTCTAATACAGCGAGCCATAAAGTAGATAGAATTACTGGCCCGCTAAACCAGGCTGGGGGTCCTGCTTCAGACCGGAGAACTGCTACTGTTACTGACAAATGCGCACACTGCACATGCTGCCAAAACGTTGCACACAAACAACTTTCCCCCCGATTTTAACCTTATTATCTCAAAGGAGAATATCCCACACTATCCAACAAGTTAATCAGTACATTACTGGGATTTTCTTTCAACTAGAATGAGAGAATTAGAGAGAGAATAAGGAAATAAGAAAAGTACAATGTGAATAGGACAAGTCCCTGAACTACGGAAGCCTCTAGGACAGCTTCAGAGCTCTTTGTCATAGGCTCTGGAAGTCATGAGCGACATGAGCGAGTGACAGATGCAACATGTTCACACACACTGATCCCAAGGCCAAAAACAAACTGCCATGCCGAAGAAAAAAGTGCTCCGGGGGTAGCCATTCCTGGTGGTGCTATAGAAAAAGCAGAAACTGTAGCAGTTCAAAAGAAGGCCCCGAAGAATTACTGTTCCACAAAAAGTTATGACACTTGACGACAGCATGCAATAAACCCATACGTCTAGACTCTTCACATAAACTATAAAGCTTTACAAGAACTTTATAAAGATGGCTACGCATTGCTTTCCTGGGCGCCTGTGTGTGTGTGTTTTGGACTCCCTGTACAACCCAAAATCATTATCTTGAGAAATGAAATCACATGAATACACACACAGTGTGGCAAACAGTGCTTTCCATAGTGCCTCTGCTCTGCAGCTTGCTTATTTGTTTTGGTTGTATTTGTTTTGTCTTTGTGTTTCTGCAGTGAACCGAGGCAGCTGCCTGGCAACAGCCAATCAGAGCGCGGAGAGAGGGCAGTCTGCGAATGCAAAATCCGAGCTTATTATTGCCGAGTATAAACCAAACCTTAGACACACCTTGATCATTTGACTGGCAAATCAGAGCTTTGGGAGCAATCCACAGTGAGAAACAGCAGCATCAGAGATGGAAACAAGACCACTGTGGGCGTAATGTTTACTAATGTCCAAACTCCAATAACATTTCACCCACTCACTTCAATGCACTCAAATAGTCCATCTCAGTAAGTGACCATGACCCTATATTGTATCGGCAACCTTAAAGCAAACTGTTTTATGGCCCAGTTCCAAGATGGTGTTTCAGTGCATCTCTACTCTCTTTCAAAACTGGCATCCTTCACGGAGATACACAGTTCTCCAAATGCACGTCAATACTGCTATGAGATACAGGGGGAAGCTGTATTTAAAGGGAAAATGACATCTTACTGCTCACTGCACTCATTGCGATAACTGTAGCCAACGGTCATCTGGCTACCAACACGCACATTAGTTGTGTGTGACAGGAAATAACTGGTAATAATATTTCATGCCACAGTGAATTTCATCAAACAGTCTGCTCTTACTCTGGAGAACATGTCTGGTAAAAAAAACAACAACTTACAACTGGCAGCTTCCTGCTTTCTTTTGCATTGTAAAAATGGTGTACGTGAAAAAGTAGGAAAAAGGGTGACACAGCCCATCATCTTCCACATGTTATACGTTAGCAACATGTTAACAATAACCACAACAGTCAGTGTGTCCATTTGCTCTGCTGTGTTGTGTTCCCTTTACATCCATCCAATAATAAAACGGCAACCAATTTTAATCAAATCTATTGGCTGAATGTTTTGTAATGTGGGGATTCTCTCAAAACATTATATAATAATCTGTCAAATCTATTTTTAATAATTATAACTAACCATTAGAAGACTGAATATTATTATCTTTTCATTACTTTTTTGTGCATTAATGCATCTTCAACAGATTTTTTTTACTGATTTATTCTTTAACAAATGTTCCATTATCATATTTGAAAAATATCAAATATTCTTTACAGAAATAAAGGTGAAGTGAAATAATTTTTATTTTGCATAAAATTATGAAAAATATATTTTTTTTAAATTGACCTCTCAAACTAGATGTTGTCCAGACTCCTGTGCCTTTTTAACAATGCACTGCTGTTTATAGCTGCAGAGTAACTGGAGGACTGCCAGGCTTTTTTTTTTCAGGCCCATTCACACTTTTCTACAGTCACTGTGGGGGATGGTGAAGTACCTGCTATTTTAGTATAACATGACCCTGGAAGATGTAAACTAAAATCTCCATGTGAAGCGGGAAAGTAAGGGTGTAACATGACTTTTAAACAAGAACTGACAGAGTCACTTCAGTGTAGATGTGGAGAAGAAGAATCAAACAGGAGAAAAAAATGGAGAAACATATACAGAGGAAATGTAAGACATGTTGAAGTGTGAGGCCACAGGACAAAAAAGGAAAAGAGAGGAATCTGTATTTCTTTGGTCTTTATGGTGAGTCTACTTACCTTGAGGTCGCGGTGGACCACGCCCATCTGGTGGCAGTGGAGCACGGCCTCTAGGATCTGCTGAATGCAATGACTGCATGCAAACACCAGGGGGCCATGGGTTAGTGACAAGCTACCACTCACTGTCTGTGGCTGTGAGCTCGCTTTGACACTCAGGGAGCTGCTGGCCGTGTTAGTGGGGAGACTGTACAGCAATGTGGCAACTGACCCGCCCAGCAGCCATAATGAGGGCTACTTTGGCAAAATGGACCATTTACTCAATGTTCAAAATGTTTTTTTGGGTTGCCACGGTCACCAGCTCATGTTGGCTGACCAAGAAAAAAAAAAACATAGCTGTAATTTCGTCATCGTCTACTACTCACACAACACGGCCCATTCTCTGCCCGAGTCTCAAAACAGAAGTGGTGTTAGCTCTTGGCCAACTGGAGGCTGGAACCTGACAGACCGAGGAGGGAGACGTAGGAGTTGAAGGAAGGTGTGCTTTGAGTCTGTTACTGCTTCTCAGTAATAACCCAACAGCGTTGGAAGAGTTTGCAGGTTTTATTCCTCATTTCTTCTGTCAAAACAACAAACTGAAATTTCAAAACTATTTTGATGCTATAAAGTCACCAGTTTTGTGACTGGACTGGACAGTAAAACAAGAAAACAGTTTGGAGTAGACAAGGGCTCAATGAGTCACTATTTTTGTATCAAAATGGTGATTGAAAGAGCGCTACTTTTAAATTCCAAAACCTGCTATTTTAATTGCATTAGTAACTCTAAACAAGGCATTAGAAAAATAACCAGGTAGCTAGGTAGAACCTCAACAACATAACCCTTTTTCCACATGTAGACACAGGTTGTACAAGGCCTGGCAGCTGTCATGGAGGGAAAAAACTGCTGAATCTATTTAGTGCACACAAATGAACAGAACATAAGGATAAAAAAAGTTGACTTAATCATACAGTATGTTTTAGGAATGTTAAAGGTAACACAATGTTGTTCTATAGGCAAACAGACAAAATACACATAACTTTGCCCAAAATCTAAATAAAACTGGGTGCTGCTCCCTAAGTGACCGAGCAGCTTTAACAACCTGGAACTTCACTTCCTATTGCCACGGTAACTTGACACTGAGTGTCACAGATAGATTACATTGTCAAGACCATTAACAACCAAAATCAGCAGACTGGGTTTAATGCATTTTGTTTTGATTTTGGATGAAAATGTGCACTTATGTTTGAGGGCTGTCAAAGATAACACGACGGAGTCCGAACTATAAGTTAAACAAAATGTCAACAATATGTTATGTTCTGTTAATTTGTGCCCAAAAAGTAATATAACTTGGTAATTTATTCACAATAGTAGTTTGTGATTAGGCTTGATATAAACATATCTTGTTTAAACTAAGACTATATAGACCATCAGTACAGTAAATAAAATAACCTAATTTAAATCCCAATTGCAATACTGGTTGAAAATGTGGATATTCTCAAATAGCCCCACAGTAGGCAGAGCCACATTGTGTTGACAGTGAACTGCAGCTGTCAGTGTGATTGGACACTGCAATACCATGTTTTAAAAGGAAAATATTTTATGTCTCCTGATAATTGGTGTACATTATGTTGATGTAATGACAGTAGAGGTGCTTGAGGTTAAAACACTGCTTGAAGTTTCAATTACTTGCCACATTCTGAAGTATGAATCAGTGTTTTTATAATACATTTGTGCTGCTCTCAAACCCAAAGCTGTGGCGCTAGGACGACATTAGTGTCACAAACTGGACAACAAATTGTCATACATTTATACAGATGGTATCTAAAGCCACACAACATTCTTCGTTCTCCTCCTCCTCTTTCAGGTGTCAGCCTCTCAGTGTCAGAGCATGGTTTTGGACAGATGCTACATGCACTTCGTGCCCTGGCATACAGGAGGGGCAGGCCATGATGAGATCTACCAGCCCCCCCCCCTCAATACTACATGACCTACCGCCTCCTCTCCAGCCAACCTGCCCACAATGCCCCGCAGCAAGTGGATCTGAAAACACTCCTGTCAGGTGGCGGTGTGTGAGGGTGACTGGTGGAGGAGGGTGTGTGGTTTTGGAGGAGGTGGCACTCAGTGAAAGGTTAATTGGTCGATTGATCAGGCAGTGGAGGAGCGAGGCAAGGTGCCGCAGGTGAGCAGGCCTGTGTCTTTTTGCCGTTACTGGCGTCACTTACTAACCTTTAGGTCCCTGTGCACTATGCCATTTATGTGGCAATGATTTACACTTTCTAGAATCTGCTGTATGCAGTGACTGTGGAGGAGAGAGAGACCAGGCCAGAAGCAAAAAGGAGAGGAAGAGGGAGAACAGGTAAATGTCAGGAAACAAAGGAACAAGAACAGGCAGACAGAACACACCAAACACATGAAATAACAACACTTGATTGACAAAGGAAAAGTTTTAAAGGAATAGTTCAACATTCTGGAAAACACAATCATTTGTTTTATTTTCAAGCGTGAGATGAGAAGGTTGATATCAGTCTCATGTCTGTGTGTTAAGCACAGAGCTGGAGGATGCAGGATGCAGTTAGCCTAGCTTAGCATAAAGACTGGAAGCAGGGGGAAACCGCTAGCCTGGCTCTGTCCAAAGTTCAAATATACACCTAACACACTTCTAAAGTTGCCTCATTTACATTTTCATGTATCTTGTTGTTTATCTGAACACAAAACAGAAATTTAAAAATGACAATTTGTGATTTTAGGGTGATTTAGGTGCTGAAACTATTTCTTAATGAACAGCAGTTCATCCATCCACCCAGCACTTCTGTGCACCATCTCCGACTATAATGTAGGTTGCAAGATATAGTCGGTTGGTTTAGGTCTCTGTACAGGCACAATCATACCAAACCTGGCAACCACAGTTACAAGATTCTGAGATTCTGCACACAGTCACTGCACCCAGCTGCTGTTCGCCAAGAAATAGTTTCAACACATAACTCTCCCTAGCACCACATCCATTCCTGTTTGTGTACTGGTTGAACAAACAAGATATAATGTGTTAATCTGGGAGCTTTAGAGGTGTTGGTGGGTGTATTTTTGAACTTAAGACAGAGCCAGGCTAGCTGTTTCCTCCTGCTTCCAGTCTTTATGCTAAGCTAGGCTAACCACGTCAGTGCTTAACGCACAGACATGACATCAACCTTCACATGTCACTCTTGGAAAGAAAGCACATTGTTGAACTGTTCATTTAAGCTATTTAACAAGTAGAGAAAAATACAAAGCACACATGCATGTTCTTTTCACCTCTGAAGCTCTTTTAAATGTCACCTTTAAAATATTGTTTACAAATCAATAAAATCCACTACAAAACAGAATCCAGATCCTTAAAATCTAAAGATGTCTTTGTTTGCATGAAATCAAAGAGTAACGACTTTGATGACAAATCCTGGAGCTGCTCCAACAACTCAAAGTCGAGTTCCAATCCAGCTGGATGGAGAAATTGAAAATCTTCAAAATTATTAAAAATTAAATCTTAAATGAGCCCTTAATAGAAATACTCTGAGAAAAAGCTGCTTTCCTTTACAAAAACCACCAGACAGGGTTCTTTTTGGAGTGGATTTTTAATAGACAGGTCAGAGGGTGAAACTGGGGGAAAATAGATCCATAATCAAAGGACAGAGGTAGAACAAGAAACGTAAAAAGGTTTCGGGCATGAAAGGCATATCAAAGGCAGCACAACAGGAAACACTTATGCACTGTCGGATCCACTGCATAATGAGGAGGGGTTATATTAGCTGTGTATATGTTCCATACATTAAAATTCACATACACGCTGATTGGTAGGTAATCTACAATTTCATGATTTGATAACTTTGTTAACTGTTCTGTAGTGCATATCTGCTTGAATATGCCTTTTTAGCCAAAGTAGACTAAATGTATTTCACATCACATTTATTCAGTAAATTCATAAATATAAAGGCAACAGAGCGTTACACTGACCTGGCATCAGCTTCGCTGTAGTACTCCCTGGCAACAATGTCCTCAAACAACTCACCACCAGTAACTCTGGAGGAGAAAGAAATGAAGTGACAGAAAAAAACAAAATGAGAAAGAGAAAGTTGGACAGAAAATACATTTATGTCTGGAAAAGAAGTGAACTGTAAAATCACAGATGTTCATTTCTGCGTCTGGAGAGGAAAAAGGCTCGATAATGTTGCGTGGTAACAAATCGCATCCGGGAGAGATTTTTTTTTCAGACCAACTGGGCCAGAAGAATGATGTGCTCTTCTGTCTAAATGACGAAATAATATTAACATTTCAGCAGATATGGTCACACGATATATGGCCATTGTTTATTCAGCTGGAAGAAGTTTCCATGTCTTGCCATGAGGTTATGGCTAAAAGCCAGAGTGCTTTTCCGAGGGAGCAATGTCGACTGGAATATCTAGAGTGGAGGTGCAGTAATAATAGAGCACTACACATTATGCTTGCTGTGATTCAGCCTTTGGACCAAAGAGAACAACAAGTTAATGTACCGTAGATATCAATCCACAAGTAGAGCCCACGGTGCTTTCTTTCATTACGTCTTATTAGGTGGAAAGACTTGTGTTATATAAGAATAAGTTAACACTGCCAGTTTTACACATGCAGATCAGTTTACTACCCATGGTTAGTACTACTCTTACTTAGCTTGTGAAAACAGTTGTATCTTCCGTGGCTTTGTCAAGGCTGAGAAAATAACCCTGATGATGTCACTGATGACTATGCATTTCTAACAGAAAGCCTGTGTTACAAACTCGGGGCGTGGAGTTTGAAAGACGTGAGCATGTAAGGACAGGGAGGATGTAACAAAGAAACACTACAGAGTTGCATTATGGGAAGTGTAGAATCCAGTATTTTTCATGCTTGACCCCTACTAGGGATTTGAAGTCAGGATATCTCTGCTTCTGTTGCTTTGATTTTGACGACTTTTGTCAAAAAAAATTGTCAATGAGAAACAACCAAGGTGCAGTGAAGGTACAGTGAAAATGCATAAAATCACATCATGTCATGTCTAAAGCATTAGTATGGCCTTACAGGGACAAGAGAAATGCAGTCTGGCTTGTTGTTGTGATATGTGGTGCAGGAAGTAGGTTTGAAGTATTGCAGTCTCTTGAGTGTTTGTTTGTTTGCTGTACTCCCTCCAAATATTCATCCAATGGGTCTGTGGGATTTTAGGCGAAACTGTGTGTGAAACTGGGCCAACACAAGCTTGTGGTTTCACACTTCAAAACGTACTATTAAAAGGATACGCTGACGATTTAACAAATTGCCCACAGTGGGATTAATGAAGTTGTTTGTATTGTATTGTATTTAATATTATACTTCCATAACGCTGGGGAGCCTAAAAGAAAAGAAACAAACACTGGATCCTACACTCTGAAAATGAAACTCAGTACCAGCTTTCATTAGACTCTCCCCTCCGGGTAAGTGCCCACGTCTTTTGCAGGTTTTCCCCTGATGACATCATCAGGGTTATTCTGTCAGACTTGACAAAGATGCTATACAACTGTTTCACAGGCTGAGTAGTACTAACCATGTAAAGTAAACTGATCTCCATGTGTAACATCAATGGAGTTGCCTTTTAAAATGTTTAAAAGTGGGCCAGGACATTTTAAAAAACATTACCACTTTGAGTCTTCCATATTAAAGTTTTATGCAACTTTTCATGACTTTGGTATTGTGACAAACTCTGTTGTAAAAAGGTCTGCAGAGTGTTATTGTTGGCCTTCATTCAGCAACTATAAGTGACCCAAATATGAAGTGTATTATGATTTTCTCTGAGCCAGCATTTTCTCCCAACCTGTTAAACTGCTTTCACAAATCTAAAGTTAAAATCGAGGTTTTTAGCTGTAAACCAGTGGCTTTTTATCTGTGTGTCCTTCAGCCAAGAAAGGAACATCCTCTGTTCTTTTTTTATTGCCCTTAGTCCAATTAAACGCAGCGTTTAAAATAAATTCAAAGCAATTTCCTTTCTGGCTGCCAGATTAGAACAGCAAACAACAGCTGACAATACACAGGAGAGAGGAGGAATGAAGGAGATGGTGAGTTAACGAGAGTGAAGGGGAGGAGGGAGAGATTTGAAGGAAGAAAGGAAGATTAAATGAAGTGACAGAGAAATCCCAGGATATTAGGGTTACAATGAGGAAACAAAGATTGCTTTATTAACAAATCGGAAGAATGGATCTAATAGAGGAAGACAACCGACTACAGAAAAAGGGAGGAAACGAGGCAGATAGCTCACATGTTACGCTTCATAAGAACACAGTGGAATTGGGGGGAAAACGAGGCGCTAAGCTCACGTTGACTAACAAGCTTGAAATGTTCTCAGTGGGTCTTGTAGAGCTGTTAGGTTGGGTGATGTCAATTTCACATTAATTTCAAATAACAAATGTTATGTTTCAAAATTTCATCCGATTTAAGTAAACTGATCATGAGAAATCAGACTGTGAAATGATCAGATTCCTGTACAAGTCATCCGTCAACCTGGCCATCATGAACCAAAAAATATTCAACATTCATTTCTTTCTTTGGGTGACAGATTTTTTACTCATAAGAGCACAAGGACGAGATTTACAGAGCACATCTGCATGACGTGGCAGAAAGACAGGCAGTTAGACTTTAATGTCAGACATTTTGACAGTGACAGTAGGCAAAGCGCAGGTGTAAATAATAAAATGATTCAATAAAAAGATATGAGTGAATACAGTTATCTACCTGCCATCTGAACTGTGTGTATATGATCCTACATGATGCAATCAAGCTCATTTGCATTTTGTCTCAGTGTGTGTGTGTGTGTGTGCATGATGCAATCTGATGCAGTCATGTATCATGTGCTCAAGCATCTACAGTATGTGATGTTTCTGTGTGCGAACACGATGAGGGTGTGTGATGACTGAGCACACGGCGTTGCTGAGACAGATGGAGCAAAGAGGAGGCGAACGAACACAGGAGGTGAGCACGCCATGTCTAATCTCCCAAGGCGCCTCAGTGACAGAACATCTGATTGGCAGCTGTCAGGTTCCCGTCTCTCCTGAGCACGATGTGAGAGTGTGTTCCCGTGTGTTTGGCCCTGGTTTAACCATGCGGAGTGTCCTGTCAGTGTCTAAAAAGGTGCAGAAATGTGATATGCAAAATAAAAATCCTGCACTTACAAGTCAAAGACCAGATAGTGGAATCCTTCCTCCGATATGCTGTCATGGAGCCGCACTGTGAGGGAGGGAAGAGGGAAGGGAGGAGAGAGAAAAAGAGAAAGTTATTCAATTATGTAAAATACTACTCCAACTGCACCAGGCAACCTGCCACATTGGCAGCAGTAGGTAACTGTGTGAATTATGAACACCAGTGACCTGTGGTCTTCTCTCAGTGTGAAGTGTGGTTAAGAGTTTTAGACATCACTGGTGAATTTAGCTTTCTCTGGATAAAGTGCTCGTCGCTGTTTCACACACACATTCTTTGGATCCATTTATGATGCAAAGCAAATTACAGTGAATAATCAAATATCTTACTGATGCAAAGTTGTGAAACACTAAGGTGTCAAAATCGACCAGTTTTTGTCTGCTTTGATATTTTGCATCTGTATTCATTGATGGTGACAGCTTTTAGCAGTCTATCACTGCTACATAAACGGGACAAATTCAGCCAATGTACAAAATGTGCTCTGTAGATTAAAGGCAGAATTCAACATTTGGGAAATGTGTTTATTTGCTTTCTTTCTGAGAGCGAGATGAATCTCAGTCTCACGTCTGTGTGTTTGGTACAGAGCTGGTTTCAGGATGTGGTTAGCCTAGCTTAGCATAAAGACTGGAAGCAGGGGGACACGGCTAGCCTGACTGCCCAAAATAAAAAACACAACTATCACCACTAATTAACACATTGTATCTCATTCTTTGAACCCTACTGAGAAAAGTAAAAATTACATGAAGAGTTGGATGCTATTTCTTGGCAAGGTGTGTGTTATTGTTTTGGTTTTTTTAAACGTTATTTACTTGAGGAAGTTTTGCAAAGAGCAATGCTGTCATTAAGGAACAGCATGGTCATGTTCACTCAGTTACATTCATTTACACCTGGAAGCTGTTCAAGTGCAACCACAAAGCTCTGCTTGAGAGAGAGTCAGGCTAGCTGCTATCAGACTATATGCTAAGCTAGGCTAACCAAATTCTGACTCCAACTCTACTGGTGATGCATAGAAACGAGATTGATAGCGCTCTTTTCACCTCACTCTCAGAAAGAAAGCAATTAAACGTGAAGTGTCAAACTATTCCCTTTACTTCACTAAAGTTTAAGCTTAAACTGTACTGTATTTCTATGTGCTGGCAGATTTTCTGAATGGATAAACGTCATCCACCTCCTCAGATTACTCCAGCGTGTTCTTGCATCATTATAGCATCACAACTC
>NTHP01000041.1:397592-409530 GCA_003416845.1 Oplegnathus fasciatus | reverse complement strand
TCTATTTCCATGGACCCTTACAGCATAGAAGGGTTAACTGATTAGCCAATATGCATGACTAATACCTCTTTAAAAGTGAAAGTGAAATCTTGATTAAATCCTACTATGAAGTCCACACCAATTTTTTGAAGATTTATACAAATGTTAGTATTTTTAGACTGAAGCTGGCAAGAAACCGCGTTTAAACTTACAGATCACATATCAGAATATAAATCATTTACAGGTATTCACTGGGTTTCTGCAGAACTTCATCTGGCATTTAGCATGATAAGCTCCTAAACGTTTGTACGGTAAATCAACAGTCCAAATATAATGATTGACTGACATCCATTTTTACCAAACTGTACTTCCTGCATCTACCTACATGTTCTCAGAGCTGATTCACGTACTGATACAAAAATAAATTATTAACAATAGTCACTTTTACTCTCTCTAAGAGGCTGCCGATCCAGCTGTGGACAAAAACATACTATATGGAGGTCCATGAGTGGACAGCCATACATGCTTCTGAATTAATAATGTGAGCCTATATTCAGCTACATAGTTTTAATGGTCATAGTATGAGCCCATGATTGTACCTTTTCTTTTGACTTACATTAAAGATTATTTATATATTTTGAATTAATTTATTAATCTGACTGAAAATAAATCAATTTTAACATTATAAAAATGCAATACGTTTCTGCTTTACTGATTTACACAGGCTAGACCCAACTCTTAAGATAGGCCAGAATTTAAGCTGCGGGCGGGCATGTAAAGAAAAGAGTGCAATTAATACAATTTCGGAAACTGGGGATGAGAATAAAAATTTGTAATTATGTTCAAAGATGTCAGCAGCAATAAAAGTCGTTTTAGATGAATGTTTGTTGCCTGTATACCTGTAAATGTATCACCACTGTTAAGAATTTCCAAAGCAAAGATTTCTTCACGTTTATCTTTTGTGTTATATTTGTTACTTTGCACAGTTAACATGTCAACTCAATCTTTACAATTATAAGCTCCACATCCAGTGAACTCACCATGAGAGACATACAGACAACTGTGTTTCAAGCCATGCTCACTAACATGCCTCTGCACATCACTCCTGCTGCTCCAGTGCCCAGGTGCTGTGAATGAGCATGAATGTCAGGGAGCAAGGCCGTCTCTTCCACTTTGTTGAACAAGAAGGGGATGAAGGCAGCAGAGGTAAGAACTCTGCCAACACTGAGGTTTCACTGAGCCAATTAGCTCCACTGCCTAATGGACATGAAATGACACGGTGTGAAGTGACAACGAGGGCGAAACTGAGACTAACATGATGACTCTGACAGGGACTGGAGTACCTACTGTAGCATTCGCTCAGAGGTAAAAGAGGGTTTCTGGCAGCAAGATTGCCTGTTCCAACCTCTAGACAGCTTTGGACCTTTTCATTCTGAGGCAGCTCTGATTGATAGTACAAGGCAACATTCAAATTTACTCTCAGCTTATTAGTGACAGTCATGGACAAACTAGAACCTACAAGCAAAATCGTCCTTTTTATGTGAGACCTTGTAGGTCAGCCTAGGGGTTGGGTTTTAGTTTCGAATCTGGTTCCAAGATCATAAATTATCTGGGTTTGCTCTCATCTCCCCACTCACAAAGAGCAATGAACAAAAACGGGCTGTATAACTGTTTTCATCATCAATTAATCTGACTATTATTTTCTCAATTGGTTTAGTCTTTAAAATGTTATCAAAAGAGTTAATTATTAGCTGATTAGTTAATAATTTTCTGTTAATCGACTAATGAATAAATTGAATTACTTCAGCTCCACAGAACTTTCAGGTAGCAGGCTTCTCATTTTCAGTCAGCAGTGACCTGCGCTTTTACTGGCTGAAATGACAAACGTCACCTGACAGTTATATCATCTGTGGCTAATAAACATTTCCGTACATAACTTGCTTACATGCCAAAGTAAAACTTTATTAAACTTTAGCTATTTTCTAGAGGAAGTGCTCTCTGCAAGCCAGTGTCTTTGCCCGACCAAACTCTCAGTATCAGTAGTCAGAATCTCCCAGTTAACCATTATTTTAGTTGTTTTTACCTGTGGTTACTGTACTTAGATGTTGAAAACTAAACCTACATGGTGCTATATAAATAAAGTTATTCAATGGATTTGATAAGGGATTCGAAAGAAGGCACAACTGAAACTACAACTGATTTTGGCTCTATGTTTTAGAAACACAAAATGACTGATTTGTGTTTAGCTTCTTATCAGGTCAGCAGGGAATACATCATTTGCTAGTTTCAATATTTTCCCTGAATAAAAAAAGACTCCATTTGTAAATCAACCAACAGTGGGAGACTGATTGTACTGTGAATGTGTGACCGTATGAATGTGAAGTGGGACTCACGTAAAGCTCATTTCAGTGCCCAAGAAGGGTACAAACAGGCCAGAGCATGAAATGATGGATGAAAAGATTGAAAAAGGGAAAGGTCCCCCTGCGGGGATTCTCCAACGTCACCGTTAGCTCATCTCCTGATTGACATCCAAGAGATCTATCACCACGACGACCTTAAAGGAATAAGGGCTTTCCCAGAGCTGGATGCTGTTTGAATGGAATGGTAATGAGACCAGCAGTACCTGCTACCAGCCAATCACCAACTGACGGGAGACAGATCGGTCCCAAAAGGAAGGGAAGTGTGTGCACCTGCGTGAGCAGGTGAGTAATGAGAATCTCCAGTGATGGATTCAAAGCTGGAATAAATCCGTGTGTTAACACTGTGTGTTGTGAGACATTCTCAGAGCGTTGCACAAATGTTCCCTCTGTGAGGGTCTTTAGTATTATTGTTCTATTACTGTTATGTCATGTTGTAAAGGAAAACAACAGAATTATTTTTGTATCTCAGGCCGTCGAGTCTATTGGTGATAATAACATTGTACTAACCAAATTAATTGATCGTTTGCTAAACCCATCATCCAGTCAGCTTAGCAACCATAAGCTCTGGATTTTCTACACAGGTTGGAACGTGGAGCCATAAGTAAGAGCAATACTCTTACTCTCTTAGTATATAAACAGTTTGGGCAGTGGTGTGTTTTCTTGATCCCTTACAAAAGCAAAAAGACAAGAGCGAATGTGCAATACTGCAAACAGGAGCAAAAAATAAGAATTTCAATACTACATCTGCCAAGTCTTAGAAAACATTTCTTCAGTTATCATAATGTACAAAACCTTGCAAAGTATTAATGAAATGTCCAAGAAAAAGGTGTAATACACTTGCATTCTAGAGTCTGTTATCACTGATATATTGGGTTGTTTGATAGCAGGTATGTAAAAAGAAATTGAATAGCAGTAAATTGCAGCAATACATGTTTTCCTTTTCTCAATTCAAGCTGAATATGGTTTTATTTTATGTGTTTTATAGTTCTTTAAAATAATTTACATTTCAATGACATTTACTGTTCAAAATGTACAAAACTTCTATTTCACATTACTGTAATCTCTGACAGTTAAGTTTGCCGTTCAACTGTAAAATATCTTTAGTTAAACACACCTTGATCACAAAATGTTTAGGTTATGTTTTTTGGGATTGGCTGATATATCACCAGCAGACTTTTATTACTCTCAAATATCAGTAAAATCCACTATCCGCTGGGCTCTAAATGGTTCTCTCTTTATCTACCATATCAAGCAACTGCACCACATGAGAAACAGAGCTAATATCTGTCTAAAGACCTCCTTTATGGTGGCTGTTACTAGCCACCTATTTAAGCTGCCACTGTCAAAAATGAAATGACCTTGGTTTGGTTCTGGTAATAGACATGACAACCCAAACCTCTGTAAAATAACCCTCTCTTAACTTAACCCTCCTCTGTGATACGCCGGTTTGTCAATTTCTAACTCCAGGACAATAGACCAGCAAACCAAATAACCCCCTTATCCCCAGTTCATTTGTCACTCCCACCCCCTCATTCCTCATTTTCACTAAAAAGAAAAGGGGACAAACAACAAGTAAATGCCAGTTTTCACTGTGTGGCGAAGTCGTTACTGAGGTGGTAATTACAGTTTCTTGGCTTTTGTGGCACCCGAAGCAAGGAGGGAAGGGAGAGGGAGGTGTGTTTGCGTGTGTGTTCATGTGTGTGGGGAGGGGGGGAAGGGAGCCATGAATGCAGATGTGCTCTATTTGTAGACATAGCCATTGCACAAGCCAGAGTATAGGATCATTTAACTACAGTAACCACAACAATATGGCTTACTTACTTGTTTGCATTTCCAGTTAAGAATCTGTACACTCTCTAGCAAGTGTTTACTTGTATTCATCAAATTGTGGGGACATAAATCTGTTCATGCACTCACACTGTGGAGATTCACCTCCCATTTGGAGACAAAAAGCTGGACCTGGCAAAGTAAAAAGGCTCTTAATTCTTGGTCAAAGCTAGGGTTAGGGTTGGGGTAATGTAGCTGTAAAATATCAGTGGTTAGAGTGAAAGTTTTCCTTTTGGATACTGTTCAGCTGTGCAGAGGTGAGACAGTAACATATCAGAAATGTGTGCTTGCATGCATTTGATTGGCCAACACAGCACCTTGCCTGATGATGTCGGCTCTGCATTGGCCTCATTCAGGTGAATGAGAGGGCTACGGTTTTTTTCACACAGGTCTAAAGTAGGTTGGAAGGTGGCCTTAGGGTTAAGGCTAGGGTGCATCTCTTGGGAATTCATTCAAGTTAATGAGGTTTCTCTCTGTATTCGCTTGGTAAATGTTTTTTTTCCAACCTGCATCGAGGCCCTGAGCAGAGAAGGTGGAGGAAAATGTGAATCCAGTGTACAGCACAAGTATTTGTAAAACCATCTTTCGAAACACGTGGATGTATATGAAACATAACTCTCCTTGACACATCATGAGTAAATGTAATGGGAGTACTAGTTACCAATGTTGGGATGCTTGAGCAGGCGGCAGATCCTGGCCTCTCGCTCCAACTTCTGGTGATCTGTGGAGGCAAGAAGACAACATATCTGTCACATCTGTCTGCTGAGCCCTTCTTCAACTTCTCTACAGAGATTCCACATATTAAACACCGCCCACCTCTCCCTCCACTGTGTCCCTCCTGCTGGGAACACGTGTCACAGTCACAAGTCATTACTGTGTACTGTAGCCGGGAGATGAATTCGAGGAAAACCCTGGCACGTCTTCAGTATTACTGCTAATACAGTTTGTGTTAGCTGGTCAAACATGTCTGGTGAGGTTGCATCATAAGCCAATTCCCTGTTCTGTTAAAGCTTTTATGCTCTTTTACATAAAGTCACTTGTATTATACTGAAGAAGAATAAAAATGACATCATGTGTGATACAGTTTCAGTTCATTTTCCAGGTTAAAAAAGTATTCAGACCATAAAGTCTGGAACATATCTCCAAAGCCTAATCAATGTATATTCAACTAAACAAAGACAAAAAGAGGAACAGCAGGACAAGGCTCATCATTACTGACAGAAAGACTCAACAGAATACCGTAGTTTCTAAAAACCACAAACCCTAACAACCCTGAATGCATCTGTGATTTAACATCTGGAAGAACCAGCTGTAAAAGAGGGAGACACAATATGGAGGATGAAAGCCACTTCAGTGAAAGTAGCAAAGAGTACTGCAGCAAATTAACAGATACTCCTGCTTTTAGCATCACAAAACCAAAACACGACAGCCAACACCACAAATATCATATAAGCATTATTTATCACATTATTCCAGTGCCTTCTATAATGTGTAATGTAATGTAGTATTTAACAGGTATTTTGCAGCTCACAGCAGGTCTGCTGCATCACATTACAACTCAAGCTGTCAATGCGACACTAGATTTTTTGACTGCTCGAAACAGGCTAAGTTGCAGCAATAATCTAAGGTAAAGTTCACTCTTTACCTTTAAAATAGTAATATTACAAAAGAATCTAAACTTAAGGTCCACTTACCACCTTTGTCTGGAGCTTTCAACTGTATCACACTTTTTTAATCTGTGGAGTTGGGATTGTTGGGTCAGACTACTATTTCAAGGTCAAGATTGAACTTTCATGCTGAAGTTTAAACCAACGTGGACAAGAAGTCCTAAAGGTGCTGTGAATGAAATCGTAACAGCTAGTTATCTTGCAGGTCAACAGATCCATCTCCATGACAAGTGATTAAACTCCATCCACTGATGAAGACAGTGAGGATCCAATAGAAAGCTCCAGAAAAAGCTGTCATGCAACCACTGTCATGCTCATATTAGCGGTCCCTTGAGTTGCTATGCAACTGAGAAACAGACATCTATGCAAAGTCTGACTGTGTTGTGTCTAGGGCTGCGAACAGCAATTATTTTTATTATCAATTGATCTGCCAGTTATTTTCTGAAATAATTGTTTTGTGCAAAAAAAAAAATTGCCTGTTAGAATTTCCTAAAGCATGAGGTGATGTCATCAAATGTCTTGTTTTGTCCTTCCAACAGTCCACAACCCAGATATTCAGTTTACTATCATGCATGACAAAGAAAAGCATCACATCCTCACATTTTAGAAACTGGAACCATCAAATGTGTGACATTTTTGCTTTAAAAAAAATGTGACTAAAAAATATTTTTAGCTTATCAAAATAATTAGCTTCATTTTCTGTCAGTCGACTAATCGATTAATTGACTTGCTGCAGCTCTGGTTGCGTGTAAGCCACTGTCAGTGTCTATCTTTGTGAAAGCAGCCCCTGAAGGCAAACTACTTATATTCATTAACTACTTATATTCATATTTAGGTCTTCATGTTGTTAAATCCAGTTCCTGTATTTGACTGTGGATGGGCCTTGTTATAAACAAGCTACTAACTACAAGCTATTAACATC
Source organism: Oplegnathus fasciatus (assembly GCA_003416845.1). Classification (NCBI taxonomy): domain Eukaryota; kingdom Metazoa; phylum Chordata; class Actinopteri; order Centrarchiformes; family Oplegnathidae; genus Oplegnathus; species Oplegnathus fasciatus. The sequence continues at coordinate 402,715 of NTHP01000041.1, read as the reverse complement.
CACTTATGGGAGTTTGCTCTTCGGAGAAGTACACTCAAACATCACAGGTTCTATATCCTGCCAACACTAGATCACTGTTTTTTCCCTGCCATGGAGAATAGTTTCTGATTCACGGTTGTTATCAAACAGTAACAGTACTTGAGTTTTTCTCAGATTGTAGCTGAGAATTAAGTAGGTCTCAAGGTGGAGTCTCTCTCAGGAATGACTCCCATGTCTCCCCTAGCAGAGACAGTTATGTAAACTAATACGAAATCAACAAGGACTACAGCATGTCCCAGTGTGTCCTTGAGACAAAATCTAATCCAATGGTTTTCACTGGGACTTTGACTTTACTTTGGCATTAAAACATTTCACTGCGTTGCCACATTTGATATTACCCTTAAAAACATGCACGTTATAGTAGCATCTCTCAGTGAAAAGGTTGATAGAAGTAAGCAATTATTTACAAATGAATGCAGCAGACTGGTCAATTTCTCAACAGTATGGCAATAATAAGAGGATATGACGGAATACAAAACTGTAAGCAGCTCAGACATTTAAGAGGCGTCACTGGGGTCATTTCCAATTCAGCTGATTTGCTATTCAAATGAAGAGGCTTTGAGGATGTTGAGTTAATGCAGACTAAGTTACCCAAAAGACCGTTGAATATTTAATAAACGGCTCTTGTTAAAGTATGTATTATTCACCACTGTGGATCTTAAGTGGGCTCGACACAGCACATATTAAAAGAACTTTCTATGTATATAGAAATAAGGTGTAAGGTGGAGCCCATGTGTGCACAACACTCACTACAAATAGGGTGGGCGATACTGCCTTACAATAATAATCATGATACTCCAGGGTATTTTTGCAATAATGATATTCATGAATATTTCATAAAATACATAATCCATATTATAGTGGTTCAAGGCAGATTTAATCATGACCAAGCCACTTCCACACTCAGTGTCTCCCTTTTTAATGGAACTAACGTAGAGGGACGTAAATACATCAACATTTCACAAGACCGTAAATACTAAGTAAGTAAGACACATTCTGAGCAACGCTGGCAACACATCTTTAGGGACGGCAACTTGGACCAGTTGACTTTGGTCCAGACTGAGATATCTTCACAACTACTGTATTGGATGGATAGCCATGAAATAGTTTTGACCTTCATGGTTGCCAGAGGAATTTAAATTGCATTTCTGGTGTATATAGTGGGTGCTTGTATTTTGTTTGATAAATGAAGCACATTGCATGTATTTGAGTTTCTTCTGTTAATGTTCTGTTGGATTCCAGCAAATTTGCAATTTGATGTTTTCTTCTACATTTATTTGATGATTCTGGGGTTTGTCTCTGCTTGCATTTGACTTTGCTCTCTATGTTCTTTTCCCTGTAAAGCACTTTATAGCTTTAAAAAGTGCTAAAAAAAGAGGCTTTCATTATAATAGTATTTCAGAGGCCAGTTAAGTTCATTTAGGTCTGTAGTGCTGCAGTGTATCAACCAGGGGGAGCTGTGCAAATGATGGTCAGACTTCTGTGCAGGGGAGACTGAAAAAGAAAGAGAAGGGAGGGAAGCAAAGAGGGAGAAAGACAGAGTGTGTTTATGTGTACATGTGGAGTTGGAGGGGTGGGGTGGGACGGAGGTTGCTTCAGCAGCTACAGTAGATATCACTTCATTATTTTTTTCCCCTCTATGCCTGAAACTGTATCTGCTGAAATGGGTGTGGCTCCTTTTGCCTATGCAAAGTTCTCCACCGTGAAATACAATGCAAGATATTTCCAAACTACAATAAGATTATCATTGTTAGTAAACTTTAATGGACTTACATGTTCATATCAGTGCATAATGTGCACCAAAGAAGAAACGCTCAACTGACTTGACAAATCATAAACTAGTCTCTAGCTACAGACGATCAAACTGCAGCAGTGTAAATGTAACATTTGATAAGCAGGGAGTGTAATCGCAACTAGCACCAATGGGAGTGCCTCTGCTCCCTTGTAATCCCATCGGTTTCCAACCAGATGTGATCACACCACCTCCAATCGCACCTCGGTTTACAAGTGTCTAATCCTAATCAGACCAATGGGATGTGCTTTTACAGGGGCTGTAATCCTTGTGGTCACTGGGTGAACGTTGACTTCTCTCCCTTTCTCCACATCATCCTTTCCATCCGCTGCATGGCACGCTGCTGATCTGTGACATAACAGGATTTACACGTACAGCATGAGTGGTGCTAACTCACCATCTCCAGCCTCACTGCAACCACAGCAGCTGATCTTTTCCTTGCCATGCTGTTTTTCATTTCCTTCCTTTACTCAGCCTGCTGTACGTTAATGTCACATTTGGAGCCACTTGACAGAGAATTAGATGTATCACTTACTATTATAAGTTACAACGTGCTGTTCCACTTACATTCATTCAAGTAACATGACAAGTAGTATGGGTTGAAAGTGAACAGATTTAGATAGAGCTGTTTCTAAATTATCTTTAAAATATCTTTGGCATTTCTACTCTGCATTTTTTTGTTACTTATCGTTCGACGTATATAACCTATCTGCAGTGAGATAATCAGGCGACAACATTGGCCCGGACTATTAACCGGTCAAGCCCTGATTGGCACTCGTATTGAACTAATTCAAGGTATACCTTTTTTCTATGGAAAGACATGAAATATAAATGCAATTTAGCCTCCAAGAAGTTTCATTCGAGCTGCATGAAAAACAAAGCTTATATTTATATTCATGAAGCCAATCCAGGCATCAGACCAATCAACTGCTCCACAGCAGCAAAATATTGAATTGTCGTGTTAAAGTGTACTTCTTTCACCCTTTTCTTCCACAGTGGATAAGAAGGATGACTGGGTTTTGAAGCAAAAATGATGAGATGCGAGTAGTCACGAATAAGCTCAAGTGGATATATACGCTGAATATACGGGGTTCAGACACTTGGTACGTGTTTTTCATTGATGGTGTTCCGCATAGATGCTTTTTTGGTGATGATATCAACCCATCAAGCTTCATTTAGAATCGCAGTACTATGAGTAAAGTAGCAAGTTGACTAAAAATAGGTCTCAGAGCGAAACTTGGATTTGTTTCAGTTTTAGTTCTTATTTGACTCAGACTTGTGTTGTTCCCTTTCTTTACTTACTGTAGCTCCTCTAGTACTGTAAATAATGAAAGCTATGTATGATATGTAATGGTTTTAATAGTTTATGCGTGATTTGGTCTCAGTCCTCAAACATCAGGCTAAAGCTAAGCTTCTGGGCTAGACCACGGTGTCTACCCACAAACCACTCCACTTCACCACAGCACAAAAAGCAAAGATGTAGCTTGATGCTCCCCTTAACCCCTTGATGTCTCTTAAATCATAAATGCAAGTCCTCGGTGTGATTCGCACTGGAGCTGGCCCATTTAGAAAACCCAGATGAGCTCCAGGACATCATCACCAGGACGATGAAAAAGAGGACAGCAGCTATTTTCAATACAGCCGACTGATCAAATGCCTCCACAGTACTGTAAAGCAGCACATCTGGTTCCACATCCAGTGCCTGCAGGTTCTCAAGGACACTTAAAACATAATCACTCAATGTGCCCACACACACACACACACACACACACACACAAGTGTCACATATCCCGGAGCCAACAAATTGTCAGGCTATCTTAACATTACCTCATTTAAAACTAGAGGAGGTGTAAAGAACCCTTCTTTCAAGCTACTGACCTTTGACCACCAAGTAAGTATATGAACGGGTCTGTCATTCCTCACCATTTTCACCTGCGGTTATTAAAGTAGTAGGTGAGTAATGGCGTTCGGTGCTAAGAGACCAAGGGAGTGAATGTGATACAAAAAAAGAAAGAAAAACAGAGGGATAGAAAACACCCCTGGCGCACCCACACTGCCTACACACATCCGAACGCTTTTTCTTTCCTTATTCCCCCTTGGCAACATCTACCCTCTCATTTCCTGGCTCTCACCTTTAAATGCTCGCTCCAGTTTTTTTTTAATCTGCCGATCAGCATCTCTTTGTTTTTGAAAAAGTACCATTCAAATAAAGATTATGATGCTGGAATTAAAGTTCTATGAAGATGCATGCTGACAAGTTTTCCAGACCACGCAGGGCAGGGCGCAGGAGCAACCACAGGTCACACCTCCCAAATCTCAACAATGTGTCATGCCCATTGAGCGTATAAGGGTTCCTGGAGGTGGAGAACCCAAAGAATTCTTGAGAAAACATTTCAAAAAGCAGAGTGTTTTTACAAACTCCTTCTATAACTGTTATTCTTGGATGGCTAAACTAGGTATGCTTTAGTCAGATACAGGGATCAAGGAGTTGTTGTAAGACTGGTAGGGAGCCCAAACACACATCCTTATACGAACCTGAGCACGCCAGCTCATGAATAACATAATAACTTGAGGGATGTAAACAAGCTATTCACCAACAATGTACCGATCCTCATTGTGCGGCCCCACAGAGGGGTAGTAGGTCTGTCTCACCGGTCTATTCCGATGCTTGAGCTGACAATCATCATTAGCAATCATAATCATCACGGCTTTATTCACTGGTGGAGCTGCAGATGCACTGGAGACTTTCAGGTGTGGGTGTAATTGGAGGCACTGTAATAAGAGGCCCTGTCAAAATGCAATTAGCTGTAGCTATCTCTGATTCTCTGTGTGTGCATGTGCCTTCATGTGTGTGTTGTCTGTGTATAAGCTGGTGGAGAGTGGGAGAGAAGGAGGCAAGCTGAGGTCAAAGGGAGAGAACACACTCACCAGATGCCTCGACTGTATGCTCATAACATGGAGAGAGTCCGTGTGTGTGTATGTGTGACACAGGGCTGTGTCCTGCATTGAGCTGCAAGCACACTGAGTCACTGCTACGTTGACCCTCACTGAAGGCTTTGAGTCTGCGACTACCTCGTCCGTTTCTTTTCATTTATCCCGGTGCCAGACTTTCAGTATCTGACTGCTGGCAAGCAAATACTGTGTGCATCTGTGATCTATACAAGTTGAACAAGGACACGAGTCTGACTCAGAACAGCAGAAGCTAACACCGAAGATGGGTAAACTTTTTAACTGTAATATATCAGTGAAGCCTGATAATAACATATGCTGAAAATGACTCCCCCCCCCCCCC
>NTHP01000041.1:381014-395297 GCA_003416845.1 Oplegnathus fasciatus | reverse complement strand
CCCCCCCATTACACTTTCATTACTTCTACTGTTCTACTGGCAGAATAGCTTTGTGTCGAGGTGAGCTGCTGTTTTCTTATGGGGAAAGCAAAGATAGCAAGCACTACATACACCAGTATGCTTCAAACAAAGAGCTTGTCGGATCACCTAACAGTATCTGAAACCCCATTTCCAAAAGTCGGAATTCAGGGGGACAAGTCGACAATCATGGCCACTTCAGGCAGTGATTGGCCGGGTGTGAAGAGATATGGCAGAAGGCAGAGTTCTAATGTTTCTCTCAAGCTCTCTTTTTTCATTCCTCACTAGTTCCGTCATTTCATGCATACAAACCAGTGAAACGCTGTGAATGCCTTTGTGTCTGACTGTCCGAAAGTGTGTGCTGTTATCCGTGTTTGCACAACTCCACATGTTGAGACTACAGAAAGCACACAAAAGACTGAATTCTTTCAGAAAGGTCAGAGAAGCACTGGGATGCAAACGGGAGGACACCGTGATGCTATGCAGGCTTTTCGCCCAATCTTCAAGCGTGGCCATTTTTGAACACTTTTGCCTTTAGATGTTGGACGAGTCAAGTTTGAAGCACACAGAGGCCGTATCTTGGGTGTTGCATGACATTCAGATTGAGGGCAGTAGCAAAGTGTACAGAGTTCTGTCAGTTTCAACTTCCACCTCATTTGTTGTACCCTTTTAATGTGCAACAAACGACACGACAAAGAAGGTTTCACGCTCCCAAATCTTTCTTGATCATCATCATCTGTCATCTTCTCCAAGGAGAGTAACTGCCGCTGCCTTCTTTGTCAATTACGTTTTTGGTATAACACAAAAATGGCTCACATTGGTGACGTAAACCTATGCTAAACTTTGCCTCTGCACTCTGGTATGCGCCCCACTTTGCAGTGAGCATATCTCATACCACTGATCGTGTGTAGAGAGCCTTAGGGAATGCAGCAGATGTCATGCTAAATATGTTAAAATGATACATACCAGCTTTGCCCCTGCACCTCTTAACTCAGTCACCTGTCTGTCCACACCAATTACTGTCTAAGGTCTTTATCCACCCACAGCTCCTGTCTATCCCCAGCGTGTCTGTCTGTGCTGCTTAGGATTCAGATCATATTCAGCTCTACCATCTCAGCCTGGGCTTCCCCAGGCCAAATCCTGCTGTAAAGCAATAAACACTCGCACACACACACACACACACTTCCTCACACATACAGCAACTATGACTCCCTGGCCCCTTTAAGCTACAGAGGATATTCCAATCAGAGCCTGGACTTAGCGACTGCATCAGCTCAGAGACCACACAAAGAAGTCCAACCCACACACAAACTCTGACGACAGCCACCAGAGAGCTGATGTGGCCATTATGGTAACGTGGGGTAACAACATTTCCCTGCCTTGCCTGCTCGCCTGTTAAGACATCATCAGCGCATCAGTAGAGTCGAACAAAACACACAAGTACACGGCTGATGCAGCACACTAAAAATAACTTGTGCACATGCACACACACACAAACACACATGGACTGATGCTGCCATGGCCAAGAGCAAAGAGCAGGTGTGACTGATATTCAGAGTGTGTGTGCCTGGACCGGGAGCGAAGTGAGGAGGGAAATAGAAAAAGGTGACAAGAATCAAAAAGGAGTGACAGAACTGAGAAGCTGAGGTACTTTACAAAGGAAACAACAATAAATATGCACATTCAGCATTCACTTGAATATCCATTTGCGAGTAGTGAATGTGAGTAAATGACTGTAAGATTCTGGTGGAAAAAAAAACATTATGAAAGTAACACATATCATTTCATATCATTTACAAAGAGACATTTATCATTCAAAACACAACTTTGTGTGATAACCGACCATTAAATGTCTATCAAATACAGCTGTATTTAATGTCGTATTTTCGCTCGTTAGTTGTAGTTACATTGACCCGTGCTGATAGTGACTTAACAGACATTTATTTAAATGAAAATCTTCGAGATTGTATCTTTAAAGTTATAATACCTAAAATTTCATGTGAGGGTTAGGGTTACGTGTGGGTGTGGTGTCAACATTTTTTTAGAAAAAAATGTAGAAAATAACATTTTTGTCATTTATTTTGAAAAATGTAAACATTCAAGAGTGACTCATTGGCCATAATTCTTACAGTAAGACACTGGTATATTATCAATAAGAAAAGCTAAATAAGACAAATGTCAGTAATGCTCCATCGTGAGACTCTGACCTGTTGATAATTCCTGAACAACTGCAGCTTGTGCTGGTTTACATGGACTGACTAACATGCACACGTGAAGGCTCACTGTAGCGGAGCTCAAGCGATTTAACCACATTCTTAAATCCTGTATCCTCTACTATGACCGAGTACAGTCGCATATCTGCAGCCGTAAACACTCTGTAGCATCAGTTATTACTTTGGTCTGAATCTGCAGTGAGCGGCTGCCTGAACGCTGTGGGGAGAAGGACTCGCCTTCAGTCTGTTCTTGTCCCGTTCTGCTAATCGACATGTTCGGGTGATTCCATCATAAATTATGCGGTTGAAGTGTTTCCACAGACAGACTCGACTTCAGCTGAACAATGTCGGCACACGATTTGACAATAATTGTTGCACATTGAGCTTGACTAACCTGCTAACTGTGCTAAGCCAACTAGCACGCTACAGCTGATAGACAACAACTGGTGCGCTGCCAAAACCTTCTGGGTAAAACTAGTGCTCTAAAAATTCTGCTCCGCCGTGCAACTCATGACATAAACAGACTATTTTGAAAGTAACTGTTTGGGTGACAGGGCGTACCGACCCAAGGGAGTTGCATACCGAACCGAATGTTCTGTATGGAATGGTTCGGGACGAATACACATACCGTTACACCCCTAGTGGGTAAGCAATTTGAGCAAATTTTCCAGACCAAAGTGGTGGACCGACCAACAATTGACTGAATCAACCTTGGCATCCCGGGGATAAAACTGGTGTATGATACAATGAAACTATTCAGGATTATAACTTTAAGTCTGTAAATGAAAGCCTGCATGTTAAAAAGTCCAGAGCCAGCCACAAAAGTGACCCGATTGTGTTTTTCAGCAACAAACATCCATCAGTGGCTACAGACACTTCTGACAGACATAACAATCCACAGTTTTTGATTAGAGCGCTGTCAAGCAGAAAGAGGCCCCCGTCAGTGGACATAAAGCCTTGCTAGCAGAAATACCCTGTCAGACCAGCGTCAGAGTACAGCTTGCTAAGCTCTATGTTCTCCGTCCAAGCAGCTTTCACTGGATGGCACCCCAGGCACACTTTCCACCCGGCCATTCAAGCTGTGGTGGGAGGTGATATGACAAGTCAGTGTGTGGGCAGGCAGGTGCCACCGCCGGGGGAAACTGCTGTCAGCGTGCTGCCCGCTATCACCGGCAGCCAGACATTCAGACGCCGGCATGAGCAGTCCGTGAGACATCTATCATAATCCCACATCTGACAGTCCATCCCCCTGACATGCTTTACACACTCAGCCCCTCCTCACATTCATCTCTCAGCGTTGATGAACTGAAGTGTGGCAGGATATGCCTCAGATGAAAAAGCACTCAAGAGGTTAAGTAACGACTGAGTGAATGATGAAGTGCAGGGATTAACATTGGAGGCAGACCTGTGGGCAATATCCTTAAATTGATATTCAGAGGACTGGTGATAAAAACACAGACTTGTATCAGGGTTTCTTAAACGGTTTCTGTAGAGCTCAAGTTTTAATACTAATGGCCAGATTGCAGTTACAACATGTGTGCTGATGGCTTAGACTGTTCATGTGATGAAGTTGATGTAGTGTAAACAGGAAGAGGACAGGCCCAGCTGTTAGATAGAGAAAGAAGGAGGGGTGGGGGAGGGTGGACGGACCAGCTGGGTTCTTCGTCATTTGTTCATTCTTCATGGGATTTCAGCACGTCTTTAAATGTGTGATTAACTAAGAAATCTTAGAAATAGAAATCTATTTTGAACTCAACTTTTCACAGAGCTTCCAAAGTTAAATTTCTGGTGTCTATCTAATTTAATTCTCTGTCAACACAGATGGTGTTAAATATAATGTTAAAGTTGACAGAGTCATCATGATTTGTTTTAAAGAAACTTACCTAACAACACTAAAGCTGGCTGTGACACCATGAGTGTTAACTGGTTCTCCCGTTGTATTAATTAACATTTTGATGCAGGTATTGATCTTTATTTTGCTTGGTGTGATGTAACACCATTATCTATTTGCTAACCTAGTGCTTGTAGCCTATCTACAGCTAATGCAGTTGTTTTTTGTTTAGTTTTCACAACAAAGTACAGCTACATAGTATTTTGAACTCAAGATTTGGGATTTAGACATTTTGTTAGTATATCTTTTGAATCAGTTAGCATGAAAAAACAAAGCTTTGTTAACTCTCTCCTGATCAATTAGAAATGAAAACAACACATCTTATGTACTTATTGTAGGTTTCATCAAAACTACAGTAATGGCACAAAAGTTCCCCCCCTTGCAGCTCCAGGGGTAAGTCATTTCTTGTGAGAAAGACGTTGGCTCCTGTTGATTATTTACACTTTTTATTTGGAGGTTTGGATAAGGAAAGAAAAACTGTCCAACAATGTTTATAGTTCAATACTAAATCTGTGGATTAGTACTCTTTTGATCAACTATTAAAAAGCTAACAATGCAGTGATGCTAGCTAAGGTCGAATGTTTCACATTGACATAAAAAACAAACTTCATCGCTTAGTGAAATTAAACTTGTGAGTATTTAAACTTGAAGACATTCATGACAAGTATTGCTACATTTGTGTGGTGTATATTTTAATAAAATGTGGTGTTGAAGAAAACTTTGTCTTTCTTTTAGCAGAGTTAAATACGTTTATTGTATTAAATGTGATTTTTGTACATAACCATATTTCCACCCTGAGGGAGCTCATCTCTTAAACTGCACACTAGTGTTGAACACCAGCCCCTTTCAGACATGCATCCCTTTACGTAAATATGACGTCAATTCAACCTGCCAGTCTCATGTCTAAATGAGCACCAAGGTTACTTTCACTCTGGGCTACAGGGTGGTGTTAGTGTTAAATTGTAACACAAACAACTCTATAGTGTCTGTAGTGAGGGCCAATGTAGACACTTTAAGTGTGGTGGTGTTATTTTGTGTTTTCTCTCTCACCAGCTTCTTCACAGTGTTCGGTGCAGATGCACAGGCCTGCAGCCTTTATTTAGTGGGTACTTTGACTGAGACTCAAACCAGGAGCGGGCTGATTGAGATGAGGTGTCAAACTGTTTTAACAGCTCTTCAACTGTCCTTCACCTCAGGGTGGCTTACAGCTCATCTCAGTCATCTGTGCACAGAGGAGTGGAGCTTCACACAGACACTCAGCAAAGCTCAGATGTGGCACATGTTTCTGGTTGGTCTGATACACAGTCATGAGCAGTTTCTGCTACAGCAAAAGTCACAACAGTGCTAAATAGTGCAGTGGAGTGTGGTATGGTGTATGGTAATGTGGGGGTATTTACTTCACTAACTATGGTGAGCAGTTATCAAGAGCTGTGCATTTATTACCAAACAACTTGCCTCTAGTAGAGTAGATGGGGGATTACTATTCAAAGGCAAATGCAACGTTAGTTTCAAAACAAGTGCATATGCAAGGCTCAACAAACTCATTTTAAAAAGCTTCAGCACAACATTTTCATGATTCTATACTGAATATAAATGGCAGTCATGAGGGCTTTGTTGTTGAGTTCTGTTTCATAACAGTGATGGCTGCCTTGATGCCTTTTATTCCTATGAATGCATCTATTTATTCTATTAGTTTTTCTTTATATCATTTTAAGTAATATTTAATTAAAGGGAAAGTTCTGGTTCATTACTTCCTCAACCTTTCTGACTGCTGGACACTGAAATGTATTACTATTGTGCACTACTGGGTCTGACATACATTTTTTTCACCGCTGTTAACTCTATTCCTACTGTTTCTATCATATCTGCTACTTGTACATTAGATTAAATTTTTTTCTCTATTCATTCTCTATGCTTTTAATATGTAACATTTGCAACACAGTAACACTGATGCATCTTTCTATACATTTTTTCATTATAATTTAGAACACAGTAACCAGTATACATCACCATTTGTAATTCTAATTATTATTAATACACATAGTAAATAATTTTACTGCGTATGTATCTATAGATAGTATGGTGTATATCCTGTATGTATAATATGTATATATTTACTTGTTGTAGGAAAAACACCATCCTGAAAGGCTCCCTTTTGGTTTCCTGCCAGCACTCGGCAAAGTGAGAAAACACATTTTCTTTCTTTTGTTAAATGACCTCCCTCAAGTTTTCTCTGTCAAACACATTTAGAAAATTCTCATGTAGAAAATGACCATGGCCTTCACACAGACTTCACAAGGCTCGGTCATAGAGTTCAACTTGAGCTTTAAGTAGGAGAGTTGTGTACTGAAATCTTACATTAACCATTAAAGTGCTGCAAGACAAAGATTTAACCTAAACTCAAGCTTCCAGCTAGTGAGAATAAGAAGCACATAGCCTAAGCGTTTCACTTTTGGTAAGGCCACTTTACCCATCCCATTTTCAGCTGATAAGAAATTGAAAGATCATACAGTAGATGTCAGCAAAGTCTTCTCTCTGAGGACCAGCACAGTATGTCACCATTAGCAGCACTGTGTCACATCAGGATATGGACGTCACTGACAGAAGAAGGGCAGTGCTTCCACTCAGACTGCCTTCATCATTTACCCAGATACGTCCTCCATACGAGACTCTCACTGCATCGATTTCCCATTTGTCCCATGAGAGCAAGGCATGAGTAGGTTAATGACTGTATTGATCCTCTGCACAATAAATCTCAACCCGTGATCAACAATAACACACTCAAGATGTTGATGAATGTGAGCGGTTTAGGTTGGAGAGTTACGGCATTATTCGCCTTGGGGAATTAAGTGCTACTTACTCCAATTTCTCAATGAACTAACTAAATATTGGCTGAAGAATTTGTGACAGGACAAAACCAGCACTACAAGCCAAAGCAGAGACACAACAAAATCAAAATGAATACCTAACAAATACTACCATGACGGAATTTAAATTTGCAACTGCCTTAGTTGACTTAGGCCAACTAAGTTTCTCAGTTTCTCAATACAGACTTTGCCAGGGTCAAACCTGTATTCTTGGGAACTTGGCAAGTTGAACATGAGGGTCCAAACTCTCACAAATGGGAGGACCTGATATGCTCAATTTGCATTCTTGCTGACATCACCGGCTCTGCCACACTCAGGTGACTTCAACACAACTGTTCACCTGCTGTGAGACAAAATCATCCCAACTGAAAAAGTGCGCTTAAAAGCTTTTGACCACAGTGAGATGTGGTCATACAGCTGTAAACCTCACTGTAATCTGTATTTACAGGGAAACAAAATCCAATATCATACACCACAGTGCCTCTGTTCAGCTTTGTTTAAGAATATGAAGTGTGGCAAGATCTGTACATATACGGAGCCATTGTACAAAGTTAACTGGCCAATAAAAACATCAAACTTAACTTGAGTTTCACCAAAACCAATTTAGCAGCAACAAATATTAGATTTCAACTCCAAAGAGACTGTTTATCTTCCAAAAGGAATTATATCTTGAATTTGAAATACTACAGAGACATCTGAGCCACCAGTAAATGACCAAAGGGCTTGGCAAGATCAGACTGTTCTTCTCGGGATGACCATGGACCACGACCTGGTAGCTAAACCTGCTGCAGGTCCTCACTTCTCTGAAAATGCCCAAGCAGATTTTCAAGTACGCTTTTCGGTCGACCACATTCTTAAAACATTTCGAAAACGGTTCATTTCTTGCCCAAAAACATCTCAAAGCTAAATCTAAACAAGACAGGAAACCTTTGCTGACCTTCATGCTGCATTTTACACTTTGTGCCAGTCAGTCTGTAATCTTGTGAACAGGAAGAGGGTGCTCTTCCTTCTACACAAATGGAGCTAAAGCTTTCAGAGTTTCTCTCAATGGTAGATGGAGAAAGGTGTGAAAGGCCAGTTGAAAAAAAAAAACCTGTTTATCTGTTTAATATATGAGAGCCAAAAAATAAACAGATGTGAAAGGAATGAGAATCAAGGGAGGTCAGCTGGAGGGGGAGAAGAGGGCAGGTGCAGGAACAGAGAGAGAATCTGAGGTGAATTTATTGAGTTGGTAGAGAGGCGTATGTCGAGAGGGAAAGGACAGACGGGAGTGTGAGCTGAATAAAAAAAAAAAGATTTCAGCTTTCAGATTTCTGGTGTTTCCTATCAGGTTTATTTTTTATGCCTCCATTCAAAACGTGTATAAAAACCGGTGGAAGGGAGCGTACTTCCATCTCTACCTGTTTACAGTACATTCCGTCCAAGCTACGAAATATTTATAGAAAATGTTCCCACTTTGTTGCAACTCAACAACCCCCCATTCAGGGCTGTTCTTTCTTTACACTTCTTTGCTTTCTGCTCTCAAGAGAGTGGAGATGGAGGGGCGGATCGAGCTGAAAGCCAGTGAAGCACTACGAACCTGTCTGTCTGTCCTTCCTGTCTGTCTATGGAATGGATATCTATATCTGCTGTTCTGTGCAGCTGCCAAACACTTCTCTCTGTCAATCCACCAGTCAGAGCGCAATGGATACTGGCCTTCATCTTGTCGATGAGTATATTTTCAAGTACACCAATAACCCAATTATTGGGAGTAGTCAATTCATAGCAATATTTCAAATGCAAACTGGGATGTCCTGAAGTGCTCTTTGCCCTCATCTTGACATCAGTTTTTCTTACTGACACTCGATATTACTGACTTTCTATCTGATATTCATGTTCTCTCAATAATACAGCTTCAAAAAAGGAAATATAGTCTGCAGTACAGCATAATGTTTTATAGCACTGTATAGTATTTTGTACAACATCTACAGAGAGACAAGTATCAGCATTCCAAATGCTGATCTTGCATATTGATTTGGACATCTTTACTTGCCAAGTTTAGTCTACATTAAAGCACTGATTCCTTATTGTCAACCCTGTTAACTAGGGGTGTAACGGTACATGTATACGTCCCACTGAACATTTATTTGAATCACTGAGTACAGGACTTTGACGTGGTACCAGGCTTTCTTCGGTTTGGCATACCCTGTATATGATTGATTAATCTGCAGACTATTTCATCCATTAATCAATTAATCACTTGGTCTATCAGAAAACTGAAAAATACCAAGTCCAAGGTGATGTCATCAAATTCTAATACTGTGAAACCCAAAGAAATGTAATTTACAATAATGCAAGAAAAACTGGAACGAGAGAAAATAGACAAATTTGGGCTTGAAGAATGACTTAAACAATTGATCAATTATCACTATAGTTGGCAATTATTTTCCTGTGGATCGACTGATTGTTTGTCTAATTGTCGCAGTTCGAGAAACAATTACTGTCGCATTAGTCAATACTGTCTAAGTGTGAGCCGTCCACACAGAAAACTTTTGGCACTGGGACAGTTGTTGTCAGATTAGTCCCTGGAACGATAGCTCATCTGAGATACCAGAGCTGGCAGAGCCTCCATTGTAAGCTGGATATATAAGCTTTATGCTTTCCTAATAAGTTACGGCAACACTGGATAAAGAGCAGAACGGGCGAAAGCTGTGTGCCAACCTTTCTTTCAAGGGAACACTGACCCCAAAACTGAGCCACGGATTTTGTGTACTTTTACACCCCTAATTTAAACTCTGATGTTTGAAAGCTCCAGTCATGCAGACACTACGTAGGAAACAAAAACAGCGCCAACCAGCCTGATGGGGGTGCTGTTACAAACCTGCCAAGCCAGTAACATCTGAAACAGACTAACTGAAGTGTTCAATTCATCGGAAAGATCATTTGAATCAGCAAACTCAAGTGCAATGCAGTAGTGTTTTAATTTGAACTATGACGGACATTTTATAATGCTGAGTATTAGAACAAAGCTACTCTTTGTTATTCAGGTCAAAGACATGGCCTATTACATTTTTATTAGCCTATATATTGGATTTATAGCGGGCTGTCATCTGCATAGCTACTGTATAGATATTCACGTTGCACTTTGTGTTACTGTCAAATGGAAACAGAAACAAAAATGAAGGCTGCTTTAAGGACAAATACTCGCTCACCAATTCAGGGAAAACAGAGTCTGGAAAATACCAGAAATCATTCTGAACAGGATGATCAGCCATACACCTTTACTGCAAATCGACATTACCATACTCATTTTGCATTTCTGTGCTTGGCCGCTTCTTTATGCATCTGACAAACGTGTCAAAGACCAAAGGGGTTTGGTTTATGGTTTATTTTTGGCCATCTCCCTCCCCCTCATCTGCTCAAGCAAATTAGTCGAGATAACACCGGGCTTATTCAAAAAAGGAGCCAGGGTTCAGGTTCAGCAATTTTTATACCATCAACAACATGCTCAACGAGACTCAGAAATGCATTCAGTATCTGCTAAAACTGTAGCAATTCAAAGAAAATGAGAGAAATTCAAGAGGGAGGTGAAGGAAAGTATGGATGGTTAGAAGGGACAAAAAGTGGAGGGTGTTTAATATCCCACTCCATACGTACAGTATTTGTTACAATTCTTAAGAGACACCCTAAACTTGTTTTATCATCAAGAATGTCTTTTTATGTTGTGTATTTATGGAAAAACAATGAATATCTGCCACAATGTCATTTATCGGCCAAAAAAAATCCAGTATTGGTTGGGCTCTAGTTAAGGACAGAGTATTTTCCAATACTGGTGGTGATATGATACCTGAGTTGCAGTACAGCTATAATACTTTAGAATTATTTCTTTAAGCAATGTAAACATATTTTTGTGCTGATATGATGCCCAAGTTCTGGTACAGATACAACACCTTTTTTGATAACTTCTTTAAGAAATACAGACACGTTTTTTGTTCCAATACGATGCTTAAGTTTCCTGTACAGGTACAGTACTTTTTTAAATAACTTCTTTGAAACATGAACATGTTTCTGTGCTGATTCGAGTTTTTGGGACAAATACGATTTTCTATAACCCTTAACTTCTTCACTAATTACATACATTTTTTGGGCCAATATTCTTTCCAAGTTTTTCGGTACAGATACGAACTAATGCATTAACCAAGTTTTTGGTACAGATATGAAACTTTTTCCGACTACATGTTTTTCTACAAAACCCTTCTTTTAAACACTTAAACACATAAATTTGCCTAAATAAAAATACAGTCTATATTACACAGTCTGAAATTGGCTAAATTTTAATTTAGATTAGGAACTGTCTGATCACAGAATAAGTAAACAGAAATACGAACTTGGTTTGATGCTAGCTTTAGGTATTTCACAGTTTTAGAAACTCAGAGCTTCAGACACATTTCGGTTGTTACCAAAACAGTACTGAGGTTTGACACTCAGCCCTGGCAATATTTAAAGATAGTATATACAGTACAATAATGCAATCCAACATACAGACCCCTATTGGGCATCCCATCCACAAATGTATTCACAGCCGCAGAAGTATAATTTGCATTCCATCATTTTACTTCAAATTAATTTATCCATCCAGTATCACAATAACAATTCATGAATATTCGATTATAAGACCCACTTGCTCCAAAAACCCACTCCCCAGGGACTTTCCCCATCCCTGCAATTAGAGATTAGATAGATTAGATAGTTTTCAGTTACTGGGTATCCACTCTGAAAATTAAAATGTAATCAACTGGGAAGGCTAAAATAAAACAGCAAATATGGATGACATGTTGTGTCTATATTGTAAGGAGCATGTTTAAAGCATGTTAAGTGGCAGAAGGTTAATTTGGGGGTACATCATCAGGTTTGTTTCTGTGGAGGCCCTCAGGGAAGAAATTGTCCTTGTGTGCTTTTTTTGTTTTGTTGTTGTGCTTTGACTCAAAAACATTAAATAATTTAAATCACAAAAACATAAAAAATGTTTCACATTGCATTTCTTGTAACAAATAAACCTTTACTGTGTTGAACAGTAACATATCTGCATTAGAAAGTCAATTCATTGACAGCCTGTCTGCAGTTTGTTGTGATGACAGTGGGGCATAAAAATGGAGGGAGCTTGGAAAATTCCTGTCTCCTTCCTCTCAGGCTGAGCGCCCACTAAAAAGGGCCGACCCTTAAATCCCCTCTCCTTCCTCTAATCTGGGACTGGAAAAGTGCAAGTGCCCCGGCTCAGAGATAAAACAGATATGAGGACAATTTGAAGGGTTCCTCTCCTGACACCGAAGTGCAGAACTAAGCCTGCCAATGACAGCCAAGCAAATAATGGCAACAGCATGGACACATCATCAACGGAGGTCTTACAAAACAAAGTGGTGATCAATGTTAATTACTACACAAATATCAACACTAAACAATATTATTCACTTTAAAATGATTGACAATGATGCTGTCACTTAATAGTGATGCATTACAAAAATAGAATGAAGTCACTATGATTTTTGCTATTCAACATGTCAGACACTATCACCATTTTAACCCTTTGTGATGTCAGGCTGCATTCACACAAGGGTTGACATATTTCCCAGGAATACATCACTCTTTCCCCATGATTCCTAAGTAAAAAAAAAAACAACGCAATGCCAACCACGCAGATCCGTTTGATCAGTCTTATGTCAGTCTTAAAATGTATGAGTGGTTATACTGTAGGGGACATAATGCTGGCCTGAGATTATACTGAGGTTGTAGAGATACTGAGTGTCATAGAAGGAAAATCCATTGCATGCAGCAATTTTGTTTTGCATTGATGTTGAACTGCTCTCTCGCAACAAGTCATTTTTTAAGTAACATCGCTAAAAGTTCACCGGCTCTCGTATTAGATTTGATTTTTCCTTTTTTGTCTTTTACAACAGTAAACTGGCTGCATTTGGGCTGTTGGGTGGCCAAAAGAGGCAAATTCATTTAAACAGACCAAACAAGAACTGGCAAATTAATCAATAATGACAATAGGTGTCTTTGTTTCAGTATATATGGGCTTCAGACAGACACACAAGTACACAGAGTGTGGGTTCCCACAGGTACTTTTCCCAGTAAGTGGGAGCAGATTTTGGTAAGAATTCCCAGGAAATACCAGGATCTCAATTCTCAGAATCCACACATTCCAGGTAGAACACCTTGTTATTACCTATGTTAATTCTGTTTACCTCGCAATTAAATCATAGTGACTGAGGGAAAAAAAGGCTGCTGCCGTGATAATTTTCACCAGGTATAGGAACCCGCCTCAGATTAAACTGCAGTGCAGTGTTTTGACATCTGATCACCTTCATATTTATGGATGTGTTACTCAAACTGGACCTCCTGGTTCATATCTCATCTTAGCACTTGAACCTGTAGCAACATGCCCACATACAAAGCACTTATGCAGGGCTATTTTTGGTCTGAACACTCAAACACCAGACACCACCAGTGAGGCTGAAAATGCCAGTGAAGTGGTGAGGTGCATTTAACGAAATGTCACCATCATTGTGACAGTGATAGAGCTGAAACAATAGGTTGATTAATTGATTAGTTGATCAACAGAAAAATAATCTATTTTAATAATCTAGTAATCATTGAAACTCATTTTTTTGAGCAAAAACATTCTCTTGTGTGCTGTTCTGTTCTTTGTCATATTTGACAGTAAACTGAATATTTCAAAACTTTAGTGAATTGTGATGTTGTGACTTTTTTAAACCAAACAATTAATCTGCAGATTAATCGATAATGCAAATAACCGTTAGTTGCAGCCCTAGAAAGTGCCAACTGAAAGGTGTTTTTACACTATGACTGCAATCTACATCCAAATCTGTACTGAACTCCTGCCAAACCGTCAAAGAATGACACACACTCCTGGATTTTCTTTGAGTCTCTGCAAGTCTACGCCTGCTATAACAACAGGAAAAATGCAAACAACTGGGTGTGATGCCACATTCCAATGTATTTCTTCAGGAACTCCAAAAACCAAAAAACACATTTATGCAAATGTGTGCACACAAACAAACATACAGGGGGGTGAGACTTGCAGGCAAATAGTTAGTACTGCAATCATCCAGGGTTTAAGAGATTAAGGTTAGCACCAAAAGCCTTGACAGAACAAGAGTTCGCCCTCTAATGGAGCTCTATAAGCTTTTCCACTCATTTTCAAATTTGCATGTATAATAAATGCACCCTATTCAACGTGGCAGATACATTCCTATGAAAGCTGTTCAGTTAGTTCAGGTTTGTGCCACATCTC